>CM076572.1:662631035-662866035 GCA_034641835.2 Pinus albicaulis
GGATGTAAAGATAGCCTTCTCAATGGATTTATTGAGGAAGAAGTGTGCATTGAGAAGCCAGAAGGTTAAATGACCTTTGACAGGGATTCACATGTGTGCAGACTCAAGAGAGCATTGTATGGGCTGAAGCAAGCACCTCGTGCTTGGTACACCAGGATCGACAACTATTTCACCGAGTTGGGATTCACAAAGATTGAAGCATATGCGAACCTATATCATATTGTGGTTGATGGTAATATTTTGATTATTTTACTTTATGTTGATGATATTATAATGACAGGTGATGAGCAACTCATAACTTATTGCAAAGAGGATCTTGCAAGAGAGTTTGAGATGAAGGACATTGGGCTCTTGCACTATTTCCTTGGCTTGGAAATATGGAAAAGAGATGGGGAACTATTTGTATCTCAGGGAAATTATGCCAAGGAGATTCCGAGGAAGTTCCACATGGAGGACAACAAACCCATGGAGACTCCTCTTGCAGGAAAATGGAGGAAAGAGGATGCTACTTCAGGTGAGGTAGTGGATGCTACTATTTATAGGCAAATTTTGGGTTCACGTATGTATTTGGTGAAAACATGACCAGACATATGCTACATAGTTAACTAGCTTAGTCAAGCTATGTTTAATCCTACCAAACTCTTTTGGAAGGCAAGGAAGCATGTTTTGAGATATCTCAGGGGCACTACAGAGTATGGATTATGGTACAGACACATAAAGGGAATGAAGCTTCAAGGCTTCACTGATGCAAATTGGGAAAGTAGTCCATCATAAAGGAAGAGCACATCAGGGGGAATCTTAGACATAGGATCAACATTAGTTTCTTGGTACAATTATTTGCACTCAGTTCAGCCGAAGCAGAGTACATGGAAGCTAGTCAGGCTACATGTGAGGCCATCTGGATGAGGAAGATACTTGTTGGTTTTTTTGGTCATTAGATGGATCCTACAGTGATACATTTTGAGAAACAAAGTTTCATAAAACTCTCGATTAATCCAGTATTCCATGACAGGTCCAAGCATATTGACATCTGGTACCACCATCTCAGAGATTGTGTTCAAAGGCGCATTATGTTGTTGCAGTACATTCCCATGGAATATTAGGATGTAGATATCTTGACGAAGGCGCTTGCGAAAAGAAAATTTGAATATCACAGAGGCAGGATTGGGGTAGTTGATAATCCCTTTCTTGTTGAGAGGGAGTGTTGAAATTCAACAATAAAATGCATAACATACTAGTGTGGGATACCAAGTCACCAAATGAGTGAGGAATTCAGTGACACAATAGTGAGAATGTGGGCAACCAATTTTTAAATAAATTGTAATATTATCTCATAACAACTTGTAATAGTTAACTAAGTGTGTTAGACTTAGTTGGCTCAATAATTTCGAGTTGAGGGTCAAAGGATAGGCATGTAGAGTGATTCTATTATTTACAGGGTCCAATTGCAGTTGTAGCACTAGTGTGGTGTGAGTGCAATCAGTTAACTCAAATTAATTGAGTTAAAATCAGTTTAACTAGTTCTAACTAAATGATTAGCTAGTGGAAGATCAAGTGAATTAAAATATATTTAATTAACAAGTAGTGATCTACCAAGTAACTGATGATTCACTACTAATATTTGCATGCATGTCAATTCTGATGAAAACCCAGTTGAGACAAAATTTAAAGGCAAGTAAACTACCAGTTGTATTTTTAGCGAACTGCCCAGGTGCAGTTATTAAGCCACAGGAATCCCATGATGGATTACGCATTCAAGGAAGGTTGGAATTCCTATTTAATAGGAATTATTTTTCCTAGGTATTACATGAGCAAGGAAGGCTGAGGGTAGGCATGAAATTGGCTGTGTTGGTCCAATTTTTCCTAGATTAGTGTGAAGCAATTGGTAGAGTGTATGAGGTTGTGGTGAGCACACATGCATTGTATTGTTTCATTATTCCTTGGTTTATTATACAATAAAGATGTAGGGTTTTTGAGCAGTTTCTTTCCCCAAGAAAATCTTATGGTGTGAGATTGATTTACTTCTTTCTCTTACATGCATGTGATTGATCGATCGTGATTTATATTCCACAAATATTGTAGAAGGATTCAGTATCTTGTTTTAGTAATGATCGGATTGAATCTATTGGTGTAATTTCTACAAAAAACATTAATACATCAACAATTTTTACCAGGATAGGATTTTGACCTTACAAATGAATATTTACCTAGGATTTCATTCCTACGATCTTACTATAAAGTTTTTTTTCACAAACCCTAAATCACCAAACCCCAAAAATATAAAGTTTCATTATATAACCTATCCATTAAAAGTAAACCCTCACATATCAAAATCTTAAATATCTATGGTTTTGGTATATAACTTGGAAAATAACAGCAAATCCCTAAAAGATTATGATATTTTATTAAACACAATATAAAACCTTAAACATCAGAAGAATAGAGAGTTGAAGAATGTAACTAGGTTCGGTCTTCATAATTGGATTTGAGTCATAATGAAATGTATTTATCAAAAGAAAGAAAAAGATTTTTTTTATTAATATTACAATGACATATTAAAGCATGGGTTTCATGCTTGGGTCATCATTTTCTAGGTCAAAGTCCCCATTTAGGACTTCTAGGTTTTATATTGAGTCAGTAGAGTCATTTTCCATTTTATGAGACCCTTTTTGGGCTTTTGAATCATGTAAAAAGAATTATTATTGAGTCAAATAAGTAATTTTTCACCTCCACACCAAGTCAGGCCTTGTCTGATGAAGTCAACCTACATTAGGGAAATTCGACCAATAGAAGGGGAAATATATAGAAGTTTAGTTCGACCCATTTGGTCACTCACTCAACAAGTTCGATACACAAGAATAAAGTGCATAAAAGTGTGAAGTTCTAAGAGAAGGAGAATTGCAGGAGAAGAGCAAAGTTGAAGTTTTTGGGCTATCTCTCTCTCATTCATATGAATTTATTGTTGTGTGTGTGTTATATTCATACGAAGTTACTGTTGGTATGTGTGTAAGAGGGTGGGCAGTAGATCTCCCTTCATTGCGTCGAGCACAATAGGGGGGTCACAGGGGGCGCGCATCCCCCCTTTTCAATGGGTTTGTAGGGAAATGCCCCAGGAAAAAATATTTGGCCGCTATATTAGGTGGGTGTACCTACCTATGGTTTTGGGCATGATGGTTTATGTCCATGGTATTTTGTAGATCCGTTCAAGGGAACTACGGTTATGTTCTAATCTAGGGTTAATGGATTGGGTTTTATGAATGATTTGGCATGTATATATGTGTGTGTGTGTGTGTGTTTTAATATTGAAAGGAATATAATGAAAAATCAATCTCGTAGTCTTGGTCTTGGGATCCAGGGGAAAATCTATGTGTACATGTGTTTCTTGTTTATATTCTCGTCATTGTTTATTTTATTTTTTTAAGAATTCGTTTGCAAGTAATTTCTGTACAGGGTTAAAACCTACAGTCACTAGGAAACTGCTAGGGTCAAAATTATGTTGTTGGGTAGGTCGAAGTTCTGATGCTGGAAGGTATAAATTATGTTGTTTCATAGTCGAAGCTCTAGATCGAAGTTGTTGGAAGGAAGGGCTGACTTGGTGATTGGAGGAAGTATGTGTCTAGGTTGAAGAGTCTTGAATTATCTTCTCTTGTCTTGTGAAAACTATTGAAGGAATAGGTTTGACTTAGTTTTCCCTAGATAGGGGTTTTTCCTTGACTGAGTTCCTATATCTTATGTCTCTTGTGCTTTTGATATTCATACACACATAATTTGGTCATTTCTTGATGAAATATAATATAATAAATAAGTAAAAGAATCCAACATAATTCACAGGTAATTATCAAGAAAGAGAAATCAAACCCTAATACTACTAGCATTGATTTCTCAAGATGGTATCAGAGCAAAGGTCAAGGAAGATTGGAGATCACTATTTTGTATTGAAAGGAAATATTACTCCCTCTATGATAAGATACTTGATAATGGGTTCAATATTGTAGGAAGTTGGATCAAAGGAATCATCTACAACTTATTCAATAAGGTCAAGAGCAAAGGGTTCTTGGCTTCACTCATAGGTTCACTCAATGATGACAATGCATGGCTTATTGATAGTGGCGAATCAAGGCATATGACAGGAGAAAGTAAAAAACTTCACACTTTATCAAAGGAACCATATTCTCATGTATTGGAGTTGTGAGACAACAAAAATTATGTTATTAAAGGCATGGGGTCAACTTCTTTGAAGCTGGAAAATGGAGCTAAACTGCATCTCAACAATATACTCTATGTTTCAGGTTTGAAAAATAATTCACTTTCAATTTCTTTCTCAGAAGATAAAGGAGATAGGATCTCTTTTGTAGATGGAAAATTTATGGTTTGGGTAAAATATTCAAGCATCGCTAAAGCTAGGGTTATTGGAGTACGTGAAGGAAGTTTATATAGAGTCATAACACAATCTCCTCAAGTCCTAGTTCACATGGAAATCAATCCCATTGATCTATGGCATAGAAGATATGGGAATTTACATTATAAGACTAGTCCCTCTCTCAATAAAATGGTAAATGGCATCCCAAATATCAAAGAATATTGTGAAGGGATAGTTAAGGGATGTGCTTTGGGAAAGAATACAAGGAAACCTTTTACAAACAGTGAAACAAGGTCTTAATAAATATTGGACCTCATTCATTCAGATGTGTGTGGGCTTATTTTTGAAAAATCACTTGGAGTTAATATTTATTATGTGTCCTTCATTGATGATCACTCTAGAAATACATGTCTCTACCTTCTCAAGAAAAAGGATAAAGTATTTGAAAAGTTCAAGGAGTTTATATCTGAAGTGGCGACCCTAACAGAAAGAAGAATAAAGACTTTGAGATCTAACAATGGTGGGGAATTCACCTCCAAATATATGATTGCATATTGTAAAGAAGAAGGAATTAAGAGGGAGCTCATTGTTCCCTATTATCCCAAGCAAAATGAAGTGCCCGAAAGGAAAAATAGGACAATTTAAGAAGGTACGTGAAAATTGATCTTTGATCAAGACTTACCAAAATTTCTATGGGGAGAAGAAGAAATGACAACAGTATATATACAAAATAGAAGTCCTCATAGAATTCTTTAGAATATGACACTTGAAGAAGCATTCACAGGAAAGAATCCATGTGTGGACCATCTTCGAATCTTTGGGTGTCCTACTTATATCCACGTTCCAAAGGAAAAATGAAAGAAGTTATACTCTACAAGAATTAAGGGGATCTTCATTGGCTACAATATTTCTTCAAAAGCATATAGAATATATGTCAAGGAAGGAAGACAAATTGAAGTAAGTAGGGATTTTATATTTGATGAAAATCATGCCTACAAAAGATCCAAGGATATTCCTATTGATTTCAATGACGAAGACATACCACTATTTGAAAAATGATAGCACCATAAAAAACATACTATAATTCAAGAAGAAGAAGAAGAAGAAGGACCAAGTGAGCCTATTCAACCTGTGATCATACCCGACACAAGGAAAAGGCCAAATTGGTTAAAAGCTACTCTTGAAGATGTTGAAGGACATGGATCTGGGAAAGGAACTAAGAGAAAAAAAAAGACCAAAAATATATTCAGGATATGTTGCATACATGACAAAACCAATAGAAGTTGAACCAACTACATTTGAAGAAGTTGCTCATCGAGAAGTATGGAAGAAGGCAATGTAGGAAGAATATCAATCCATCATGAAGAATGGGGTTTGGGAAATTTTTCCTCTACCAAGTGAAAAATTGATTGTCTCTTCAAAATGGATCTACAAAATCAAACACACTATTTATGGAAGCATAGACAAGTACAAAGCTATATTCGTTGCAAGGGGTTTCTCTCAAAAGGAATGCATAGACTATGAATAAACCTTTGCACCTACTGCAAGATAAACTACTATAAGATCCTTGGTTTCATTGGTTGCTACAATGGGATGGGATATCCATCAAATGGATGTAAAAAAAACATTTCTAAATGGAACCTTCAATAATGAAGTATACATTGAACAACCTAAAGTCTTTGAAATAAATAGCAAGGACACTCATGTTCCTAGGGCATGGTATGCAAGAATGGATGCATATCTTCTAAGAATCGGGTTCGTCAAAAGTATTGTTGGTCAAAATATCTACATCAAATTTGGGGATAATGAGCCAGTCATTATTCTACTATATGTGGATTATTTATTTATTACAGGTGTGGAGAAAAGGATACAAGAATGCAATAAGATTTTATCAACCGATTTTGAGATGAAGGATCTGGGACTTATCCATTATTACCTAGTTCTGGAAGTATGGCAGAAACCTAGAGAAATATATCTAGGGCAATGAAATTATATAATCAATTTGTTGTAGAAATTCGATATGATGGATTCCAATGCCATAATTGATCCCATGATCACCAATCTCAAGAAGTTGAGAAGCTCTGACTCGAGTCTTGTAGATCCTACTACCTATCACAAGTTGGTGGGTTCTTTGATGTATCTGGTAAATACTAGACCGGATATATGTTTTTTTGTGAAAATTCTTAGTCCATTTTAGTTGGAGCATCTTCGTGATCATTGGATAGTTGTCAAGCATATATTAAGATATCTATGTGGCACTATACATCACTGCCTAAAGTACGACAGCAAGGAAGTCAAATTAATAGGTTTTACAGATTCTAATTGGGGTGGTAGTGAGATCGATGTAAGAAGCACTACCAGTGGATGTTTTAGTTTGGATTATGTTATGATTTCATAGAACCTGAGTAGAAAGAAATATTTTGTTGCTTTGAGTAGTGTTGAAGCAGAGTATGTGGTTACATGTGAAGTAGGAAAGGAGGTTGTATGGTTGAGAAAAATTATGTCATATTTGTTTGGGAAACCTCTAAGTCCTATTGTGATAATAAAAGTAGCATCAATATGTCTGAATATCCCTGTTGCATGCAAGGACGAAGCATATCATCAGTAAGTACCACTACATTAGAAGCATGGTATAGGATGGGATCGTGAAGATCCAATATGCCCCGACCAACAAACATGCAGTTGATGTGTTACCAAATTCTCTTCCTAATAAGAAGTTTGAATATATTATAAGCATTCTTGGTGTTAGTGTCTTCATTTCAGTGATCAAACATACTCTTTCAGGGTTACTTGGTAGTGGTCCTAGGTCAAAATTTCATGTTTTCAAATCAATTTGAAAATAAAACTTTGTCCACTGAATGTTGTCTAGGTCTAAATGCTACTCCCTTCACTCCATTCATGGTCATCATCATTTCAAATTCATGTCATCCATTATCACCTAGGGTCTTAGATTAGTCACCACACCTCCATCTAGGTCAAGGTCTAGGTCTCTTTTGTTGCACCACCACAATGTCCAATCATGTCATAAAAGAAGGAAAACAAAATGTCATTTTCACCATACAAGTCATTATCATTGGGAGTTATAAAAGATAGGAAAATAAGTAAAGAAAATTTTCCTCTTCTCAAAAATCATGTTACTTGATCAAAAAAATTTCAAAAAATCAAGTGTTTCTCAAAGTATATATGATTTCATTAGAAGACAAAAAAAACACATTTTGTGATGTTACAAAAGGAAAATGAAGTTTATTGAACTCATTTTATCCTTTGATGTTCAATATATCTCCTCTCTTATCATTTTCACAATCCAAAGCTTCCAAAGGTAGAATACAAACAAGAAAAATTGTGCCAAAACAGCTCTTGCTATGCTTCTGGAAGGTTGTGCTACGCTTCTGGAGGGTTGCGCTATGTTTCTAGAAAAGGTGCTACGTTTTTTTTTTTTAAGCTCAAAAATAATCATCCAAGGGTCAAATTAGCTTCCACAAAGATTCAGAGACCTCCTGTCAGTAAGTGAATATCTCCTTATACCTCTTTCAAGTCAAATTCATTGGCAAAAGGGTGGATTCCCTCCTTAGGTTTTCTCCACTACGCTTTTGGTGTCTTTCATATTTGGCTTGTTTCAATTGAAAAAATCCTAATTTCACCATATAAAACCTTCATAAATAATTCCATATACCTTATCCAAACACTCCCTATCACTCACAGCCCTCCTTGCCACCATTTTCATTGAAACCCTATTTTTCACGAAGTTTTTTCAGGAAAACTAAGCAAACCTTGTGTTTTGACCTTTTGAGCACCTTTCTCATGCCCATTTACAAAAATTCCACATGCATGTCATAGTCAACTCATCACCCTACCTCCCCAATTTTTTAGGGATTTTTCCCTAGCTTCCCTTCACCTCATTTTTGTCCCTAAAACCACCCTACCACTATCCCCTGTTTTCCTAATTCTCCACATTCTCTACCCACTACATCTAGCTAGGTTTTTATATTGTTGATAAACACCATGGAGGGTGAAAATAAGATCCATAAGGGAGGCCACCATTCCAGGTTTTAGCCATCCAACTTACATGAGATCAATGCTTCTCCTTATGCCAAGAGATGTTTTTAAAACAGTGGTTGTTTAAGGTTTTGTGAGAGAATCCAGGAGATAGGTTGTCATACTAAATTGACAAGCCTTTTTGCCACTAGCTCCAGGAGAGACAAGGTTATCATAGCAAGAATTTAATTCACCATATCAAAAGATGTTATTGCTTCATCAATAGGTATTTTGAATCCTAGAGAAATATGGTTCAAAGGGATGGACTTGGACCTTGAGAACTACAAAATGTTCCTGAAACATCATTGCAAAGATGCTCCTGAGCACATATTCCCTTTCAGGCATTTACTTGATAAGTATGCCCCTTTGATGAAGCTAATTATGAAATATTTTACATGTGAAGGGAGATTCTCAAGACTGTACCAGTACCATATTAGGTTATTGATGCACTTCACTGCTACTAAACCACTCAATTTTCCTAATTATTTATTCAGGAGTTTGGTCAAGATGACTGAAAAGGTACAGAGAAAAGGAAAATATCATCACCCTAGTTTGTTCCACCATAGTTTGGTCAATATTATTGTTTTTCATCAGCTCCCAACAATCAATATGACTTGGGAAACTTTCATGGAGACAGTTTCATAATGCCTACTACTAGTCCACCCATCATTCATAGCACACCATCATCATCAACACAACCAAAGGAGGTTGGCTCTTCAAGTAGGCAAGCAAAGGTTCCAAAGGCGCCTAGGTTTGACATCACTCAAACCTATGAGAAAGGTAAGAGGATGGTATTTTCTCCTAAGACAATGTTGTGGAGGTAAATCCCCTCCGCGGACAGAGGCAATCCCACTAGCCCTATAGTGGGTCTAGCAACAATCGAAACATGCAAAGCTATTGATTCCTAGTTACAAAAGATAGAATCACGATAGATCGCTTACTGTTGGAGAGGTAAATCCCCTCTATGGACAGAGGCAATCCCTACTAGCCCAGATCGATTCTAGCAACAATCAGTCACCAAGTGACGCAAGTCTCTAGCTACAAAACGACAAAACATAACAAATTTCCTAACTCAGGTCCTACGCAATAGTCGTTGGATAAAGGATGACACTTCCCATCCTTTGCTTTGGAAAATCACAATCCTTCCGTTTAACACGTCCGAACACCTGCACACATGTGAAGAAACACAACGATACACAACATAGAATCTAAATCTTGTAACCATACATCATTCAGAGAGGATGTAATTCATTGCATCAAAGACAAAGACACATGAATGAAACCATAATCAAAGTCGCTTATCATTAAAATAACAAAGGAAAGATACAACGTGAAGCTCTGACGCTAGATCTTCTTTCGGCAGGGCTGACAGCGGAGCACGTCTCAAGGAAGCTCGTCGGAAATGGGACAAAGCTCTCTCTCTTCGGCTTGGCTCTCAAAGGCTGTCTGGCTATAGTCTCCTTGCTATAAGTTCAGCTCTTGCTTCTAGCTTGTTAAGGGAAAAAGGCAAGCTTATATAGATGGTGGAAGGAGATTTGGGATCCCTACAATTATGTGATTGAACCTATCCTTAAGGAAGCTTCCATGATAGGTGGAAAACCACCTCCCATACATGGAGATCCGGAGCCAAACCTCCCAACTCATTTTAGAGACTCTTTCAGGAGTTTTTTGGAATCAAACTTCCGCCATTTATTTTTTAAAAACACTCTTTATTAAGCTTGGTGCGAGTGAGACACTGGGATAGAGCGCCAATTGGCGTGCCCTCTATGGTGGATTTTCCCCATTGGCGCAAGGGCTGAACTGGCTAGTCGTGCCAAGGCCAAAAGATCAGTTTTTTAGGGTTTTTCAAGGGAAAATTTCTTCAAAGGAATGATTTTCCTTGTCAAGGGGGATGCCATGAAAGTGGTTTCAGGTTATGTCACTGTTCACAGGTCACAGAAAAAGGCCCTCCAATGTGCGGGACGGGGAATTGCAGGGACGGTGAAAAATTACTGTGTAACAGATGCCCCCTAAAGCATGAGGCCCGAGAGAGAGAGGGGTGAAATGCTTTATGAGAATGTGCCCAACTGAAAACACTGTTTTCAGAAAACCTACGTATACAAATACAACTGATATCTCAAATACATGATATGTGGTATGGGCACAGCCATCCATAACAGAGTATACAATAATCAAGATCCAAGGTATGGACGCAGCTATCCAGTAAGGATGAACAAGAAGACTCAGGTATGGTCGCAGCCATCCAATAAATGAGTCATGTAACCAATCATGATAATCCAAAAAATCCGCAGCCTGGATTCCATCAGACAAAACCCAGGGTCTTGCGCTCCATATCGACCTGAACCGAGTACAAGTCCCAGCACGTGAATAAGTGAGATGAAGTCGAACATGCAAGAACATTGTCTGATTACCAGCCAATGATGAAAGTCATTAACAGACGTGAGAGAAACCACCAATAATGATGATGGCCCTCAAGGTACTAAAGGTACAATCCACGAAATGTGAACAGTGAGCTGGCGTCGAACACCCGCCGAATCATTCAATCAAAGTCCAATGATGAAAACCTTGCGTCGAATGCGAAGAACCTGCCATTGAGGCATGAAGGCTCTAAGGTATCTGAAGGGAGTCTCTAGATCAACTTCCTGGATAATGAGCTGAAGTCGACAGGAAGTGACCTTGATCGAAGGTGGGCCATAGTGTTTCCCACATAATCGACACGAGACAGAGGAACATAATGTTTGTGAATCAGGATTAGATGAGAATCAGAGGGCGGTTGAAAACTACAGAGGTCAACTTCTCTTGAACATGGCACTTGTCTGCATTCATGTTGGGTTGGGGACATCTCATCTCATTTTCTACTTGCCTCCATGGGTTTGGGTAATCCTTTTTGACCACTCATCCGCTCTTTGCCTCGTCATCATGACCTCAGAACTTTTGATTCAAATATTTCCAAATCCAGTGTCGTGCCGCCAATATGTTCAAGAGAAGTTAGCCTCTGTAGTTTTCAACCCTCCTCTGATTCTCTACTGATCCTGATTCACAGACATTATGTTCCTCTGTCTCGCGTCGATGATGTGGGAAACACTATGGCCCACCTTCGATCAAGGTCACTTCCTGTCGACTTCAGCTCATTATCCAGGAAGCTGATCTAGAGACTCCCTTCAGGTACCTTGGAGCCTGCATGCTTCAATGGCAGGTTATTCGCATTTGACGCAAGGTTTTCATCATTGGCCTTCGATCAAATGATTCTGCGGGTGTTCGATGCCAGCTCACTGTTCACATTCCATGGATTGTACCTTTAGAACCTTGAGGGCCATCATCATTATTGGTGGTTCATCTCGCGTATGTTAACAACTTTCATCATTGGCTAGTAATCAGACGATGTTCTTGCATGTTCGACTTCAGCTCACTTATTCATATGCTAGGACTTGTACTCAGTTCAGGTCAAGATGGAGCGCAAGGCCCTGGGTTTTTTCTGATGGAATCTAGGTGTTAAGTTATAAAAGGTGTCTTTTTAATGCCTATTTATCCTACATTAATTATTAATCCAGTAACAACTTTTTGTTTCAAGAGTGTACTCAGTCTGAGGCTGCAATTCAATCTAAGAGTAATGCTTTACAATATGTAGTATAGTGTTGTAAATACAAGAGTAAACAGATGCTTGGAAAATAAATCTAACTACAATGACATGAACTTAAATGCTTGAAAATTCAATCATTCACTCAGCAAGTATCATTCAAGGATACAGTAATGATAACTCTTTCCTTTAGAAACTGATAAAATCAATTAAGAACAAGATAATCAATCTGAGAACGTGGGAGCAATAACCAATATTCTTTATAATTGATGATCTCGCATTAAAACGACTAAATGAAAATGGAGATTGAAATAAATCATTAATGTTGCTAATGAAAGTAAACTAGGCAAGTTCTCAAAAAAAAACCAAACTCTTTGCAAACTGTAAACTAATAAATTGAAATAGCAATGCAATTAAAAGAAATAAATTTTAAATCAAATCACTCACACATTGCAAGAATCAGAAATATAATACAAAGACACAATGAACTCCACCAGAGGCTGGGCCCTTAGCTGCCAGTGAGCACTGCTAAGTTACTTCAGAATAATCGAATGAGCAGCAATGCAACTTATTTATTGATCATAGGTAGCAGAGTTTACAAGCAATCGTACTCTGTTTTAATTAACAAGAGTCGATGAACAATTCTAAAAATTACAACAAGAAAATCCCCCCCAATACATAATACATGCTCTCCTTTTATAATCAGAAAGAGGAGAAATTAAATAGTAAATATGATCCCTCATAACAAGATTGGATTGTCCCCAACAACTTGATCAGCAAGAAAATATATTTCCATCAATCATTCAACACAGACAAGTCGAATTTGGTATTGCAACTGGAAGAATTTGGAAAACGCCACAACAGCGAATCTAGGAAAATCGTCCTCACAGAACCTTTTGTTTCTCTTAATACGAACCGAATTTTGGCAAACCGTTCTTTAATTAAGTTAATTTTTTCCATTCAGGACAAAACCCATGTTTTGGATTTTCTAGATTCTTCTCCATTTTCCTAGAATGTCCAACGCAAAACTGACACTTCTTATTTCAGTGAATTTTTGAGTTGGAATATTGAATGATGTGCTAGAGATAAAATCTGCAATCTGGAAAATATCTTGGAGGCTAAAATAGTGAGTGATGTTACAAAATATATTAATAAACCATCATTAATAAAATCATGCATAATAATCATCAATTTATTAAAAATAAAGGAGAAGAAATAATATTTATCCATAAGAGCATAAATAATCATAAAATGGAATTATATGATAAATTATGATAAATGACATGATAAAGAAGAGTAGAAATGGATGAAATAGGTGTTAAAAAGTGTTAATAATAATGACATATTAGCTGCCCAACACACACCGCATATGGAAATGTTTATGTAATGATTTGAAAATAAGGGAAAAAGACAGCTGATGTGAAAAAAGTACTTATGCGGTCATTATCCACATAAATCATTATGATCGATTTATAAATAATTTTCATGCATAAGAGGTTCCAAACAAATGGTTTAGGAGCATACTCTAATTTGATATCAGATAAATATATAAGAAAATGGTTTATCATTACTATTGATTTGTGAAAAATATGACTCCAATACCATCAGCAGAGCTCTATTTCCCACAGGTGTCTATAACCTTGACAAAGTTTCTTTCTCACCTTTGGAACCATTATCCTTTATTTATGCCTAGGGAAGTGCTGTGTGATGTCATGATGGAGGCCATTGTGCTGGCTTGGGAACCAGATGAATCACAATGCCATTCACCAAGAAAGAATGAAAGGTGGGTAGGTCGGCTCGTGATGAAACCTCCTGTTCCAAGGACTTTTTAATTTTCTGAGTTGTCCATTGGATCATATCCCTGGTGTGGTGGCCATAATGAGAATGCCACTTCACTGCTCCCTTATTATCATGGTAGGTTGGCTCTTGATGAGACCCCCTATCCTCCATCTTCCATATTATAGAATTGTTAGTAATAGAGATTTTTTTTTTTTCATGTAGCACTTCCCTATTTATGTATAGAGGATGGCTCAACACTCCTTAAGAGTAGGGATGATGGAAGAATTTTGGACATCTCAATAGAGAAAGTATGCCCTTATTCTTATTCAATAAATAAAAATCAAAGAGAGTTATGAATATTTAGGGAAGAACCAACATGATAAGGATAACCGATCATATTAATTTTAGTGAAAATAAAGACAGCAAAGTGATATAGATAGTTGTGTCCTTTCATTTTCTTATCACTACAAAACAATTTCTTAAAAATTACATTTTTTCTTGATTTGTTGATTTTAGTAACCTCTAATTTTTGTGTCCTTGCATAAATTGTATGTTTGTCTTTAAAAGAGTCATGAAGAATTCACAAAAATCCTCAAAATTTTGTTCTAAAACAAGAAAAATGCACTCAAAAAGTGTTGTTCCTTAGATGGAACAATTGTTGTTCCTTAAGAGGAATAGCAAAAGCAATCTGCGAAAATGCTGTTCCTTTTAAAAGGAATAGCAGAAACAATCGGAAAAAAACATGCTTGAAAGTAACAGCGAAAAGAAACACACAAACACACTGTTTCTTAAGAGGAACGGCTGTTATTCTTTAAGAGGAACAACATGAAAAATAAAGGCACACAAAAAGTGTTGTTCCCTATAGGGAACAACAAAGAAAATGCACGCAGAAATTGTTGTAGGGAACAACAAAAGGAAAAAAAATAGAGGAAAGAACAAAACTAATATACAATCTATTATCTAAGAAAATCCAATCAAACAGAAAGGCAAATTTATGTACAAGTTTCAAGAAAAAATAATTTTTTTATAGAATTGGTGTTGTCGAAGAATTGCCTTCTGTAACTGAAACTTGCATGGTGGGGTCCTTATTGTTCAATTTCCAATGGAGCAGAAAATACAATTTGAAGGGATCAACATCTGAAACACAAAAACATAAGAGAAGTCAGAAAAGAAACAACACTTTATTAAGTTACAACAGCTATGATGTTATTTCCTAAGGGAATATCAATTTGTCAATGGAGAAAGAAATGATATTTTTGAAAAATGTTTTGGCAGCAATGACATGAATCTTCAAATGGAAACCAATTCTTCATTTCTTTTGTTATGAATCTGTTAGGTAATGAACTGGATGAAATGTCTTTGTTTCACTAAAATTTCTTTCAAGAATCGATCGTCCATAAATTGACCTTCTTTGTTCTTCTAAGACCTGCAAAAAACGAGTATCTACTTGCAATAAAACATTAAATCGTGGAGAAAGAGAGGTGATCGGGCTCCCCTAATCCAAGAATTATGCAAAAAAACTAACAAGTAGTTACTCTATAGAACAATTCCATGGAAAAATAAAATAAAGTAAAATTAATTTATTACCTGCGGGAGAGCAGTGGCCAATCATGCTAACCTGCAGTGTTTCAATTATAATTTTATTTTTATTTTTTTCGTCCGATTTGAGTGATTCCAAATCCAAATGAAATTGAATTCAGAGATATGTCTACAATAGAAATAGATTTTAAAAATTCTATGTAATGGTATGTTAAATTTTCCTAGAACAACCTGCATAATAGAGTCATTTTTTATTTTCCAGCTCAGACCAAAAGTGGATATTTCAAGCATAAATTATTCGTTTGATGGTGGATTGAACTGATTAAAATTGGATATTAAATTAGATTCATTTATTGATCTCCAATAGAAACAATATTTTAATACAAGAAGAATTGATGGGTCAAATACGCTAGTGAACAGTCGAGAAAACAGAGTTTCCAGAGTGTTGATCTATGATAAGAAGTCAGTATTTTGGTCATAACTTCCTCATACGATATCAAAATCGATTAATTAAAATTTTATTGTAAACTATATTCATATATAAATTTACCATAGAAATATGTTTTAAAAATATAGTCATTTAGGCCTCCAAAAACTAACTGTCCCAACTCCATTCCTAAGCTACCTACTAGACGCCCTGTCAATATTTTGGTTCTAAATTTTTCGTTTCAAATCCAAAAAGAGTGATTCAAATTGAGTTGGAAATTAGACATCAAGGGATATTTAGGATAGAAACAGGTTTTAAAAATATTCACTTTTGGTCCCACAAAACATGAATGTCTCAATTCTATTCCTGAGCTGCCTGCTGGACACCCTGTCAATGTTTTGGTTATAAGTTTTTCGTTTCAAATCAAAATTGAGTGATTAAAATTGGGTTGCAAAGTAGACATCAAGGGCTACTTAGGATAGAAACATGTTTGAAAAATATTCACTTTTGGTCCCCCAAAACATGACTGTCCCAACTCTGTTCTTGAGCTGCCTACTAGACACCCTGTCAATCTTTTGATTATAAGTTTTTCATTTCAAATCCGAATTGAGTGATTAAAATTGGGTTGAAAATTAGAAATCAAGGGCTACTTAGGATAGAAACAGGTTTTAAAAATATTCACTTTTGGTCCCTCAAAACATGACTGTCCCAACTATGTTTTCATAAATTTCATCAAGCCCGCGAGCCAAAAAATATGATATTCAAGCAATTTTTCCATATTGGTGATAAAAATGAATATAAGTGTTTGTAGAATTGTTATTTACATTATAATTCATATACATACACAAATAAATTAAACCATTTATCACCGATGTTGATCTCCACGGCGTGTTGCAACCAAAACAACTACTTTTACAAAAATAAAAAAAATGTGTTTATTTTATTTCCTTATTTATTTTATTTTTTTCACTAACCTACTCTGATTTGGAAAATGAATATGATTATGTATAAGAGTATTTCCAGTGTAACCATTTTCGAAATAAGGCTTCAATTATGTACATACCCAAATTTGAAAAATGCATGTTAATAAAAATTAGGGTATGAGAAGCCAACTTCCCTTGAAAAGATGGTGCCAAAAATTGTTGAAGCATGGAGTGATGCTGAAAACAAATGGATGAAACCAATCTTAAATGTATCCCTTACTTTCTTGATTTCCCATAACCGTCATATCATGAAGTTCTTGAGTGTTTAAAACGGCTTGTTGATGCAGGCTAGAAGAAACCTCATTTTCTTTCATAACCTCTACAATTTTTGGATTTGAGATATTCTGAATATCAGTATAATTTTTCTCCAATGGTGCATATGAGATAGAATGGTTGGGAAGGGTGGGTAAATTTCGCAATTCAACACTATAAGCATGTTGTACTGGTTTATTATGGTGAGGGTGTGGAATGAGTTGAGCAGGAAATTGTGTAGGGAATGGAGCATTTTGATGATGTAGTTGATTGGGTTGAATGGATGATTTTGATAGGCAAGAAAGATGTTGTGGAAGAGCTGGTGGAGAATATGGAGAATGTGTTTGTGCTACAAGATGAGGGAGAGTAGTCATGCAATCATAACATGAACCGTGCCAAACTTGTATACAATATTGGTGGTGGTTATATTGAGATTGGCATGGCTGCCCTAACATATGAGTATTCCATAATGGATTATGCAAGTAAGAAAATGGAGAGGAAGTGTTTTGAACCATACCTATAGGCCATGATTTCCATGGTTTTGACCTTGTTGCAGCTTCCCCATCTCTTTGATATGCTACTTCCATCCTAGATAAGGAAGAACAACTATCAATGAGATGCTCCTTTCGGTAATGAGGGCAAAACACTTCATCAAATTCTTGATTTTTCTGAACCTGCAAAACATTCAATTGTGAATTTAGAGAGCTAATAAAATCATATTTAAAATTTTAAAGTAAAACATTGATTTCATCTCTTATGTCTCTTGTTCTTGTAGTAAATTTGGAAAAGAAAGAAGAAACTTCTCTAGAATTCTTACCAGCCTTGGAAATTCCTCTTGAATACCTTACGCACAATTCACAAACATCATCATATGATAACTGAAAAACATCACCTTTTCCTATCAGATTTAAGAGTTCTAAAAAATCATCTTTGATTCCTTTAAGGAGTGTTTTCAAGATCTCTTTTTCCAAATGCTTATGCTTTGATTTTTGAAGGTTGTATCGAAATCGCTCCATATATTCCTCCAAGATTTCATCTTCCCCTTGTATCATACCAAAAATATCTTCATTGGATTTGCAATAGTCTTAGTACTTCTTCAAGAATATGTTCTTCATGTCCTCCCATGTTTGGATGCAGTTCCCACCTAGGCTCATGAACCATCGGAGAGCTGCTCCTTTTAGAGTAAGAGGAAACACTTTCAACCTTTAATCATTAGTACAATAATTATATCCTCTACAAAATACTTCAAACTCAAAGAATAATGTATCTGGATCTTCATTTGTCAAACCATGAAAATTTGGTAGAGGCAATGGGGGAATTATGTGCATTTGTGTCACTCCTCCTAGATCTTTGATAAGGAATTAAAAAGTTGAAATGTGAGCCATTTCTTACCATAGTAGAAGATGTTCCTCATGTGTTTCTTTGAGGCTCCTCCTTCCAATGTTCCTGTCAATTGGTTAGTGAAATGGGTGGTGCTTATATCACCACTCGAGTGGAATTACAAGATTTTTTTTCAAAAATTCTACCTCTAAAATTCCTACTTCAATTCCTACCTTAAATTCACTCAATTATGTTGTGAAGCGTGCCAATGAACGAGTATGTTCCTCGCTCGGTATGCAGGTTCTTACCTTCCATTTTTAATACCCAATTCTTCCCTAGAAGAAAAAAATCAAATATGCATCACTCTTTCTAAATGGCATACACTCTCCTCGGCAATGGCGCCAAAATGTTGAGGTATAAAAGGTGTCTTTTTAACGCCTATTTATCCTACATTAATTATCAATCTAGGAATGAATTTTTGTTTCAAGAGTGTACTCAGTCTGAGGCTGCAATTCAATCTAAGAATAATGCTTTGCAATATGTAGTATAGTGTTGTAAATACAAGAGTAAACGGATGCTTGGAAAAGAAATCTAACTACAATGACATGAACTTAAATGCTTGAAAATTCAATCATTCACTCAGCAAGTATCAGTCAAGGATACAATAATGATAACTCTTTCCTTTAGAAACTGATAAAATCAACTAAGAACAAGATAATCAATCTGAGAATGTGGGAGCAATAACCAGTATTCTTTACAGTTGATGATCTCGCATTAAAACGACTAAATGAAAATGGAGATTGAACTAAATCATTAATGTTGCTAATGAAAGTAAACTAGGCAAGTTCTCAAAAGAAAAACCAAACTCTTTGCAGACTGTAAACTAATAAATTGAAATAGCAATGTGATTAAAAGAAATAAATGTTAAATCAAATCCCTCACACGTTGCAAGAATCAGAAATATAATACAAAGACGCAGTGAACTCCACCAAAGGTCGGGCCCGTAGCCGCCAGTGAGCACTGCTAAGTTACTTCGGAATAATCGAATGAGTAGAAACACAAATTATTTATTGATCATATGTAGCAGAGTTTACAAGCAATCATACTCTGTTTTAATTAACAAGAGTCGATGAACAATTCTGAAAATTACAACAGGAAAATCCCCCCCAATACATAATACATGCTCTCCTTTTATAATTAGAAATAGGAGAAACTAAATAGTAAATATGATCCCTCATAACAATATTGGATTTTCCCCAACAATTTTATCAGCAATAAAAGATATTTCCATCAATCATTTAACAGGAACAAGTCAAATTTGGTATTGCAACGGGAAGAATTTCGAAAACGCCACAACAACGAATCTGGGAAAATCATCCTCAGAGAACCTTATATTTCTCTTAATACGGGCCGAATTTTGGAAAACCATTCTTGCTTAAGTTAATTTGGTCCATTCTGGACAAAACCCATGTTTTGGATTTTCCCGATTCTTCTCCATTTTCCCAGAATGTCCAACGCAAAACTGACACTTCTTATTTCAGTGAATTTCTAAGTTGGAATATTGAATGATGTGCTGGAGATCAAATCTGCAATCTGGAAAATATCTTGGAGGCTAAAATGGTGAGTGATGTTACATAATATATTAATAAACCATCATTAATAAAATCATGCATAATAAGCATCAATTTATTAAAAATAAATGAGAAGAAATAATATTTATCCATAAGAGCATAAATAATCATAAAATGGAATTATATGATAAATTATGATAAATGACATGATAAAGAAGAGTAGAAATGGATGAAATAGGTGTTAAAAAGTGTTAATAATAATGACATATTAGCGGCCAACACCAGGATGTGGATTTTTGTGGATTATCATGATTGGTTACATGACTCATGGATTGGATGGTTGCGACCATACCTGAGTCTGCTTGTTGATCCTTACTAGATGGCTGCGTCCATACCTTGGATCTTGATTATTGTATACTCTATTATGGATGGCTACGCCCATACCACATATCATGTATTTGAGATATCAGTTGTATTTGTCTACGCATTTTTTCCGACGGCGGTGTTTTCAGTTGGGCACGTTCTCATAAAGCATTTCACACCTCTCTCTCTCTCAGGCCTCATGCTTTAGGGGGCATCTGTTACACAACAATTTTTCACCATCCCTGCAATCCCCCGTCTCACACATTGGAGGGCCTTTCCTGTGACTTGTGAGCAGTGACATAACCTGAAACCACTTTCATGGCATCCCCCTTGACAAAGACAATCATTCGTTTGAAGAAATTTTTCCTTGTAAAACCCTAAAAACTGATCTTTTGGCCTTGGCGTGACTAGCCAATTCATCCCTCGCGCCAATGGGGAAAATCCACCATAAAGGGCGTGCCAACTAGCGCTCTGTCCCAGTGTCTCACTCGTGCCAAGCTTAATAAAGAGTGTTTTTTAAAAATAAATGGCGGAATTTTGATTCCAACAAATTCCTGAACGAATCTCTAAAATGAGTTGGGATGTTTGGCTCCGGATCTCCATGTATGGGAGGTGGTTTTCCACCTATCATGGAAGCTTCCTTAAGGATAGGGCCAATCCCATACTTGTAGGGATCCCAAATCCCCTTCCACCATCTATATAAGCTTGCCTTTTTCCCTTAGCAAGCTAGAAGCAAGAGCTAAACTTATAGCAAGGAGACTATAGCCAGACAACCTTTGAGAGCCAAGCCGAAGAGAGAGAGAGCTTTGTCCCGTTTCTGACAATCTTCGTTGAGACGTGCTCCGCTATCAGCCCCACCGAAGGAATATCCAGCGTCAGAGCTTCAGGTTGTATCTTTCCTTTGTTATTTTAATGATAAGCGACTTTGATTATGGTTTCATTCATGTGTCTTTGTCTTTGATGCAATGAATTACATCATCTTTGACTGATGTATGCTTACAAGATTTAGATTCTATGTTGTGTATCGTTGTGTTTCTTCGCATGTGTGCAGGTGTTCGGACGTGTTAAACGGAAGGATTCTGATCTGCCGAAGCGAAGGATGGGAAGCGTCATCCTTTCTCCAACGACTATTGCGTAGGACCTGAGGTAGGAAATTCGTTATGTTTTTTCGTTTTGTAGCTAGAGACCTATGTCACTGCGTGACTGATTGTTGCTAGACCCGATCTGGGCTAGTAGGGATCGCCTCTGTTCGCAGAGGGGATTTACCTCTCCAACAAATTGGCGACTCCATTGGGGACTTCATTGGAGTTAGTCTTGTCTCTTTCGGTTGCTTTTGGCTTTTGTTTGATTGATTTTCTCTTCTGGTTTTCCTCCTTTTGGTGTAAAACCCCTGTTCATCCCCAGAGGATCAGATCTGACCTTTGCTCTTCCGAAATTTTTATCTTTTCATGGTTGGCTTGATTGGCGCGGTTTCCACCCTGAAAGTCGCACCCATTGGCGCAAGTTTCCAGTTCATCACCCACACCATCCCCTGTCTGGTGTGGATTACAGCCACACAGTCGCACCATTTCCTGTAGGTGCTAGGGTTTTCCCTTTTTTCGGGAGTTTTTTTGGTCAATACTTTTGCTTCTGTGTTTTTTTTAGATTTTTCTTGAAGTGGTGAGTCTGGTCTTGCTTGGGAGAAATTCTTTGTTTTTTCATTTTCAGACATTGGCGCTTGTTGTCAGTTAGCAACCCGCGCCAATTGGCCATTGGCGCTAGTTGTCAGTGAGCAAGTCGCGCCAGTTGGCGCTAATTTCACCCACAAAGTCGTGCCAATTTCAGGGTGTGTGAAAATTGAGGTTTTTTCCCTAAATCCTTCACCAGTGTGTCTTTCCCTTTCGAGCTTTTCTTTGTATGAGCATAGATTACATTTCTCATTGTTCATCTGAAATGTCTTCTTTCCATGATTGCTTGATGTAAAAGGGAATGAGTTCCTTGTTTTGATCTCATGCTTTGGAAATTCTCTTTGTGTTGACCTCATATGTCTTGTAGCCTTTTGAGGAATTTTGTCACAAAGTGTTTAAAACAAAAATTTCATTCTTAGTGTGGTTTCGCATCCTTTTTGCATTAATCCTTCCATTAAGAAGATTTTCGTTCATTTAGTTTTCATCTTAGAGTTTTATTTTCGTTAAAATGCATTAAATCACATTGCATTGAAAAGTATTTTTTAAGATCCATCATTGAACTTAGGTTACATTGTTTAATGATTGAAAACTAAAAATCGCTTTGAGTGCATTCTCTTTCATTAAAAGCATGCATTAAGTAGATTCTCATTTCATCGAAAAATGCATTGAGTGCATTCTTATCATTTGGAAAAAAAAGAGAGGATTTTGCATAGATTACATTGCATAATTCGTATAGTTGAATGTTTTAGACTACTTTTGGATAGTGAAAGTCATCTAGTTTGGAAAAATTTCGTTTTCAGTATTGTTGTTTGTTCCATCATTGTTTGAAGCTCTTCCCTTAACTATATAACATTCATCGAATTGAAAGATTTATTTTCTCATATAGCTACATATAGGAGATTGTCAGATGACATTCGATAGGGCCTGAAATTGAAACGTAATTGAAGAACAACTCTAAAATTTATTCAATCAACCTAAGGAATCATTGAAACTTAACGCTCACATTTTAGTGGTCTAGGCTAGAGACGTGTTCCGACGTCTTAAAACCTAGTAGCTGTCGTTCGCCATCTGGCTCTAGATAGCGCTAGTACAGAATTGTGCTCCCCGTACCATCGAGTATATAACGGGATACCCCACTAGGTTGCAATCCTGTTATCCGTAGGAAGCCGAGTCTACTGCCTTGTAACCATGATACATCAAACACAGCGTTCGAGGAGACTACCTACACGTACGGAAAGTCCTTGGTTATTTCTCTTTCATTTGATCACCAAGGTGTATATTACAGTTCACGAAAACTTGGTACACCTCTTACCTAGATTACCAGAGCAGTTAGTTTGATCTTTACTAACTCCCTAAATTTGAAAATATCATCAAGCGCTTGTCCTTTCACGCTTGTTTCCAAACTGAAAGAGATAGAGTAATATTTTACTCGTTTCTTGACTCTTAAAATATGAACCGGTAGATTTTTGTTTCAATGTTTTAAAAAATTAACTTCCCACGGAATATTCTTGGTTAAAGTTAGTTTCCTTAGGGTGTTGTTTTAGGTCGTTTTCAATGGCAACTTTTCCAGAGTTCACCAACCAAGGAGTTTCCTCCAAAGGGAATCCTGGTCCTTTTCCTCCTTTTGGAAATGTTGGTGCTCCTTATATGGCAATGTTGTCCCTTCCTGGGTTAACCGTTGGGTTTCTCGTTTGGTTGTTTTCAACCTTTGTGGTTCTGAATGTCCCACCTACTGTTCAATCATTTCCTCCACCTCAACAAGATCATGTTGATTCCAAGGTGGACCTCTCCCCTTCTTCGACTGTTTCTACGTCCTCCGCTTCTACTTCGCCTGGTGAAAGTCTGGATTCGAGTAACCAGGTGGCTAATAAGAAGAAGAAGAAGAAGAATTTAGATAAAGGAGAGGCTAGCTCTGCGGCTATTGTGCCTAAGAAGCCTTCCATTGATAAACCTTCCAACCCTCCGCGGAAAGTTAAGTTCCCTTGCATTTTGTGCCAGGGAAACCATCTTCTTCGAGATTTCCCTGGCATTCCCAAGGTGCTCGAAGTATGGTCCAACGGTCGTCGTCGTTGCCTTTGGCTTTCAGGAGTCAAGTTGGGGGCACGTCTTCAGCTAGTGCTGGTAAAGGTCTTAAGAAGCAGGGCAAGCTTGCCAATCCCTGTAATTTGTGTGAACGGCACCATTCCATTCACCTTTGTTCGTATATGGATGAAGCCAAGAGAGTTTTGGACAACTCGATTGTTTCTGCACCATGCCTTCCGGTTGGTTAAAAATGGTTCTCTTTGAGTCCTTCACCAGCTGATTCCACGATCAGTCAAGAATCATCCTTGCTTGATCCTGCTCCCCCAGAAATTCACCATCATGAATCCATCCCTGACCAACCATTGGTCGTGGGATCGATTGAGATGGCCCCGTCTGTGGTGCACCAGGTCTTTTCCATAGAGAGTGGATCCCACATCCCTCAGGTTCTTCTTGTTTCTTCAGATTCCTCGGACTTGGAGAAATATTCTTCTGTTCACATACCTCAAGAAGCTGCTCCTCTGCCTCCCGTGATGGAGGTCCCTAAGGATACCCCTCCCGACTCTGTGATGGAGGTCATGGAGGATGCTCCTTCTTCTTCCGTGACACCAGGGGAATACCATCTCAGTCTGATGGCAGCCCATCCAAGTATTTTGGTCGCTTCCTTTGATTGGAGTCGATTCGTAGGTTATCGCCTTCCTTCTTATGTGCCCTTCGAGATCACAGTACAAACCTTTGATCTGGTCGTACCCAGAACCTTTATAGATGAAGGCTCATCTGTTAGTATTTTATCCTCAACTACTTGGCAAGCTTTCTGTTCGTCGCCGCTTGTGCCTGTTACGCAGAATCTGTTTGCGTTTAACAGAGGAACTAGTCAACCGTTAGGGATCCTTCAGAAGTTGCCTGTCACTTTGGGAGGGAAAATTGTCCATATGGACGTGATGGTTTTTCCTGGCCCCTTGGACTTTAATTTACTCTTGTTCCATGATTATACTTATTCCATGGGAGCGCTTGTCTCCTCCCTCTTTCGTGTGATGTGTTTTCCGCACCAAGGTCGGATCGTGACCATCGATCAGCTTGCATTCTTTGGTCCCAATATGGCAGCTAGTCCACCATCATCTCTGTAGGATCTTTATCCACCGGTTTTGTCATCCCCTCCGCATGTCAATTATGTGGCTACCTGTCTCGTGCCTGCATTCAGTGATAGTGCCATTTTGCATCAGGTGTTGGGGGCATTGCATCCTGATTTTCGAGATGTTGTTCTCCCATCCGGTGTGGAACTCTTGGAAGCCATGACATCATATTCATTATGATGAGGTCTATCAGAGCATGGTTCATCTGCTTGTGTCAAGCTCCTTAAACAATGAAACAAGTTGGCTGGAGTAGAGTTCATTTTCTTGTGTCAAGCTCATTAAAAAATGAAACAAGGTTTTCGGAGCATAGTTCGTTTTCTTGTGTCAAGGTCGTTAAAAAATGAAACAAGGTGTTCGAGGATGGTTCGTTTACTATGTCAACCTTGTTAAACAATGAATTCTCTTATGAGGATAGTTCTTTTAATGTGTCAACCTCATTAAAACAATGAAACACGTTCTCGTTCAATTCGAGTCTTTTTTTAGATCTCGTAAAATCCCAGTCGATTCTTTCTCTTGATCTCGTAACTTGAACCTTCGCTCCATATGCCTTTCATATGGATTGAATCTTAGGGGGCATGTACCTCAAATTGAGTCACCATGTTGGGGACATGCTTACTCTTTTAAGCATAGTTTGTTTCCGTTTCAAGTTTGTGTAAAAATGAAACCGATTTCAAGCATAGTTTATCTTTGTTTCAAGCTTGTGTAAAAATGAAACCTACTTCAAGTAGAGTTTCCTAATTTCAAGCTTGTGTAAAAATGAAACCATTCCCATTTTACCTCTCGTTATTGCCATTTATCAGCCTGTTTTTCCAGATGAGCCTTGGTTTTCTCATTCCACTGTCACTATCTGCTTGGCCGATCATATGCCTTCACTTGATTGTTTTACCCCTTCCTGAGGAACCGCTGCGATGAGTGGTCTTGTTAGCCATAATCTTGACCTTTATTTGTTCAGAGCAGTTCCACCATCACCAGAACTAGTTGCTGCCCTTTATACCACTCGTTCCTCCAGGAGGAGTCACCTTTCAGCTCTTTTATGACTCTCTAAAACTAAAAAGATTGTTGAGTCGCTTGTCATTTTGAGCTCGCTAAATTGGCTGCGAAGCGATATCTACCCAGTATACGTTTACCCCTTTTTCGGGCTAGGACAGAATATTTACGAAAAAGGAATACCCTAGCCTATCGCGACTAGGAGGTTCTCTCAGATATTGTTTTCTACCTTTTCGGATCTGTGAGACTATCTACGAAAAGGGACTGCTGGAGTTTTCTTTCCCGCTGTCTTTTCAAACTCTCTAAACATGAAAAGACGCCAAGTTCTTCCTTTGTTAGACTTGTTAAAACCTGATGACATCGGACTCCGTCATAATGACGTTGTTTGAGTTCCTCTTTCCTAGGGCTCATTAAATGTACTAGGTTGGATTTGTCCGAAGGAAAAAATTATATCACAAGCATATGCTATCCCCTTCAAGCTTGTTTCCAAAATAATTGGGGTACTTGCCAGACATGGTGGGGAAAAAATGGAACCAGTATCATCGTCGTATTGACAGTATGTCGCTCTTGAACATGGCACTTGTCTGTATTCGTGTCGGGTTGGGGACATCTCATCTCGTTTTATGCTTGCCTCCATGGGTTTGGGTAATCCTTTTTGACCGCTCATCCGCTCTTTGCCTCGTCATCACGACCTCATAACTTTTGATGTCAAAAACTGCCAAATCCAGTGTCATGCCACCAATATGTTCAAGAGAAGTTGGCCTCTGCATTTTTCAACCCTCCTCTGATTCTCTGTTGATCCTGATTCACAAACATTATGTTCCTCTATCTCGCGTCGATGATGTGGGAAACACTATGGCCCACCTTCGATCAAGGTCACTTCCTGCCAACTTCAGCTCGTTATCCAGGAAGCTGATCTAGAGACTCCCTTCAGGTACCTTGGAGCCTGCATGCCTCAATGGCAATTTCTTCGCATTCGATGCAAGGTTTTCATCATTGGCCTTTGATCGAATGATTCTGCGGGTGTTTGACGCTAGCTCACTGTTCACATTCCGTGGATTATACCTATAGTACCTTGAGGGCCATCATCATTATTGGTGGTTCCTCTCGTGTCTATTAACAACTTTCATCATTGGCTGGTAATCAGACGATGTTCTTGCATGTTCAACTTCAGCTCATTTATTCACATGCTAGGACTTGTACTCAGTTCGGGTCGAGATGGAGCGCAAGACCCTGGGTTTTGTCTGATGGAATCCAGGCTGCAGATTTTTGTGGATTATCATGATTGGTTACATGACTCATTGATTGGATGGCTGCGACCATACCTGAGTCTGCTTGTTGATCCTTACTGGATGGCTGTGTCCATACCTTGGATCCTGATTATTGTATACTCTATTATGGATGGCTACACCCATACCACATATCATGTATTTGAGATATCAGTTGTATTTGTCTAAGCAGGTTTTCTAACGGCAGTGTTTTCAGTTGAGCACATTCTCATAAAGAATTTCACCCCTCTCTCTCTCTCGGGCCTCATGCTTTAGGGGGCATATGTTACACAGCAATTTGTCACCGTCCCTGCAATCCCCCATCCCGCACATTGGAGGGCCTTTCCTGTGACCTATGAGCAGTGACATAACCTGAAACCACTTTCATGGCATCCCCCTTGACAAAGACAATCATTCCTCTAAAGAAATTTTTCCTTGGAAAACCCTAAAAAATGATCTTTTGGCCTTGGCGCGACTATCCAGTTCAGCCCTCGTGCCAATGGGGAAAATCCACCATAGAGGGCGCGCCAACTGGCGCTCTGTCCCAGTGTCTCACTCATGCCAAGCTTAATAAAGATTTTTTTTTTAAATAAATGGTGGAATTTTGATTCCAAAAAACTCCTGAACGAGTCTCTAAAATGAGTTGGGAGGTTTGGCTCCGGATCTCCATGTATGGGAGGTGGTTTTCCACCTATCATGGAAGCTTCCTTAAGGATAGGGCCAGTCCCATAATTGTAGGGATCCCAACTCCCCTTCCACCATCTATATAAGCTTGCCTTTTTCCCTTAGCAAGCTAGAAGCAAGAGCTGAACTTATAGCAAGGAGACTATAGCCAGACAGCCTTTGAGAGCCAATTCGAAGAGAGAGAGCTTTGTCCCATTTCCGACAAGCTTCGTTGAAATGTGCTCTGCTGTCAGCCCCACCGAAGGAAGATCCCGCATCATAGCTTCAGGTTGTATCTTTCCTTTGTTATTTTAATGATAAGCGACTTTTATTATGGTTTCATTCATGTGTCTTTGTCTTTGATGCAATGAATTACCTCCTCTCTGACTGATGTATAGTTACAAGATTTAGATTCTATGTTGTGTATCGTTGTGTTTCTTCGCATGTGTGCAGGTGTTTGGACGTGTTAAATGGAAGGATTTTTATTTGCCGAAGCGAAGGACAGGAAGAGTTATCCTTTCTCCAACGACTATTGCATAGGACCTGATGTAGGAAATTCGTTATGTTTTGTCATTTTGTAGCTAGAGACTTGCGTCACTGCATGACTGATGTTTGCTAGACCCGATCTTGGCTAGTACGGATTGCCTCTGTCCGCAGAGGGGATTTACCTCTCCAACACTTACCGTGATTCCTTCATTTTTTCCGTCGAAGAAGAAGTGGTGATTCCGTTCCTAGCTGGACAGGTCACGATTCGTGAGTCTGCTGCATCCAGATACCTGTACACATGCAAAAAAGAGAGACAACATGCAACGTAATATTTCACACTTTATAACTATCGATCAGTCAGAGAGGAACGAATGAAATTTCATTATTTAATGGACAAACGCAATCATGGAACCAATAGCAGATTCATGTATATTAAGATGTGAGAGAACGATTACAACTGGTGCTCTGACGTCGCGATCTTCCTTCGACAGGGTTCCAGTGGGACGTTTCTCACAAATCTCATCAGGGGTTTGAAAAAACTCTCTCTCTCACAGGGTTCTCCTTAGCTCTGCTCTTGATTGTCACTCAGCTATAATTTCCTTCCCAAAATTTTAGCTAGCTAGCAAATGGAGAGGGCAGGATTTTATAGAGGTTAGGCTCCCTATAACCATGGGGGAGAGTCCTATCTCTTAGGAAGATTCCATGAGATGTGGAAAACCACTTCCTAATCAGGGAGATCCAAAGGCAAACAACTCAACCCCTTTTTAATGATCCGTTCTGAAGTTGTTAGAATCAAACTTCTGCCTTCTATTGTTAAAAACATTCCTTAATAGGCTTGGTGCAGGCACAACACAGGGACAGAGCGCCAGCTGGTGCGCCCACTAGTGTACATTTTCCCCATTGGCGCGAGGGGTGAATTGGCTACCCACACCAATGCCAAAACATTGGTTTTTAGGGTTTTTCAGAGGAAATGTTCTTGAGGAGAACTCTTGCCCTTATGCAGAAGGATGCCATCAAGGTGTTTTCAGGACATTTTACTATTCACAGGTCACAGGAATAGTCCTCCAATGTACGAGACGAGGGATTGAAGGGACGGTGAGAAAATGTTGTGTAACAGATGCCCCCTAAAGCATGAGGTCCGAGAGAGAGGGAGGGGTGAAATGCTTTATGAGAACGCATCCAACTGGAAACACTGCCGTCAAAAGACCTGTGAATACAAATACAACTAATATCTCTGATACATGATATGTGGTATGGGCGCAGCCATCCATAATAGAGTGTACAAAAACCAGGGTCCAAGGCATGAACGCAGCCATCCAATAAATAAGGGTCAACAAGTAGACTCAGGTATGGTCACAGCCATCCAATCAAAAGAGTCATGTAATAAGTCATAATAATCTACAAAGAACCCGCAGCCTGGATTTCATAAGACAAAATCTAGGGTCTTGCGCTCCATCTCGACCCGAACAAAGTACAAGTTCGAGCATGCGAATATGTGAGCTGAAGTCAAACATGCAAGAACATATCTGATTACCAGCCAATAATGAAAGTCGTTAACAGACGCAAGAGAAACCATCAATAATGACGATGGTTCTCAAGGTACAAGAGGTACAATCCACGGAATGTGAGCAATGAGCTAGCGTCGAACACCCGCAAAATCATCCGATCGAAGGCCAATAATGGAAACCTTGCGTCGAATGCAAAGAACCTACCATTGAGGCATGCAGGCTCCAAGGTACCTAAAGGGTGTCTCTAGATCAGCTTCCTGGATAATGAGCTGAAGTCGATAGGAAGTGACCTTGATCGAAGGTGGGCCATAATGTTTTTTGAATCAAGACCAATAGAGAATTAGAGGGAGGTTGAAAACTGTAGAGGCCAACTTCTCTTGAACATACCGGCGGTACGACATTGGATTTGGCAGTATTTGACATCAAGGGATCTGAGGTCATGGTGACGTGGCAAAGAGCAGATGAGCGGTCAAAAGAGATTACCCAAACCCATGAAGGCAAGTAGATAACGAGATGAGATGTCCCCAACCCAACACGAATGCAGACAAGTGCCATGTTCAAGAGTGACATATTGCTAGCACGACTATGATATTGGTTCCATTTTCCCCCACCATTTATGGCGAGTACCCCAATTATTTTTGGAAACAAGCTTGAAGGGGATAGCATGTGCTTGCGATATAAGTTTTTCCTTCAGAAAAATCCAACCTAGTACATTTTACGAGCCCTAGGAAGGAGGAACTCGAGTAAGGTCATTACGACGGAGTCCGATGTCATCAGTTTTTAACGAGTTTGACAAAGGAAGAACTCGGCATATTTTCATGTTTAGAGAGTTTGAAAAGATAGCGGAAAAGAAAACTCTAGCAATCCCTTTTCGTAGATAGTCCCACAGATCCGAAAAGGTAGAAAACTATGTCTGAGAGAACCTCCTAGTCACGATAGGCTAGGGTATTCCTTTTTCATAAATAATCTATCCCAGCCCGAAAAAGGGGTAAACATATACTGGGTAGATGTCGTTTCATAGTCAATTTAATGAGCTCAAAACGACAAGCGACTCGGCAATATTTTCAGTTTTAGAGAGTCAGAAAAGCGCTGAAAGGTGACTCCAGTAGTGAATTTTTCGTGTTTTTACCGAGTCCAAAAAAGTATAAATTACAACTTGAGTCTTCGTCAAAATCATGTGGAAAACCTGTTGCTGCACAAAAATACCCATGTAAAACATATTCGACGAAAATAATGCGAAAATATATCGAAAAACATGTTTAAAAACCCATTTAGGACTTTGAAAAGCTATAAAAGACCAACAGTGGTAAAAAATATTTACTTTTCACTTTTTACCTCTTTGCAGAGCAACAGTAACCCTTTTGTGCTTCGATCTTCAAGAAACAAGTGCAACCAATCCAGTGGACCAAATCGACTTCCGTCCAGTTCAGGTAAGAGCTGACCTCTTTGTCCATCTTTTAAGTTACCTTTCACTATATTTAATCATTGTTTGAGGTCTTTTAGGGAGGGATTTTCAAATTTTAGGGCGCCACGGTTGGCGTGGGTTCCGAGCATGGACCCGTGCCAATCCGCTTTGTTTTACATAGAGGTCGCTCCAGTTGGCGCGACTGTTAGCCAAACAGCCGCGCCAATGGCGCAACGCAAAATCCAGCTAAACAATTCTCAAAAATCAACCAATGAAATGCAATTTTGAATACCCAAGGAGGTTTATAACATTCCTATGTTTGATTTGATGCATATATTCAACAAAAAGGATGGTTATAGAATGGAAAGAGAGAGAACACAGCGAGGAATATGAATTGGCAATGGGAAATAAGCATTGTATGAATGCTCTCCAGAATTTCGGGTTGAAAAAATTCTTTCTGACGCCATGTCTCTAGGCTCGGCCCGAACTACTACAGTATCTTATTGGCATCTAGGATGAGGATGAGGAGAAGTTCAAAATTCAAGACCGGGTACTTGAGCTCTAAGTATCAGACGTGTACTTCATCACTGGACTGTCACACAAGGGTCCAGTCCCTATTCTGACCGGCAGCAGGCCTTCAGGAGAAAACATGACAATGGTCATGGAGAGGGTGTGTCGAGGGGCACGTAAAGGAACAGGGAGCGGGAAGGTAGACATTCAAACCGTCCCCGATCTAGCACTAAGAGTAGTGCTACATACCATTACGTGGGTTGCAGGATCGCAGGCACCGCTCAAGGCCACAAAGACACGGCTCCTTCTTGCATCAGAGTGCATGAACCCAACTATCTTTGACTAGGCTATGGCCGTGACCATGAACATTAAACGACAAATCACAAAATGCAAGAAGACCAAACTAAAATAGTTTGGATATGGGTCAATTCTAGTGTCGTTCTTCCTAGAACGATTACCAATTTTCCAATGCCAGGAGGCCATAGTCCCGGATCCACCACTGAGAGAGCCACAGATAGCTCGATGGGTGGCATTGATGCCCAGGGCATGGGGCGGCCAGCAGATGTCCTGGCGACCTGAGTTCTTTGACTGGCTCCGAAGACAGTTGATCGTCATGGAGGACTAGCCCTATGCAGGCACTGATTTTACCAGAGACCCAGACCTTCCTCTCCTGGAAGGAGAGGACTGGGACGAGGAGCTTGGTAAGACTCTTTTTAATTTTATGAGTTTTATGATTTTTTGGTATACATGCATGTTCTAACAGCTAATCCTATATGTATGCAGATGTTGGCCTAGAGAGGTCTGTCAGAATGTCACCAATAGCGAGGAGGACACCTCTTGCTTATGACCCTCAAGGTGAGGAGGGCGAGGGGGACGAGCTCATACAGAACCTATAGGGGATCACTCACAGAGTTTCAGATTATGATCGTTTAGCTGATGTTCCCATAGCTTATCAGAGACACACCGTAGGGGTGCCAAGTCATCTCCACCACTTACTGAGGCGGTTGGTGCGGGAAGTGACGTGCTATCATGAGCACCATGCCGATTAGTCACCTAGGCTTTTTATTTGCATATTTTTTGAGAGACATGTTGTTTCTGGATGTAACTGAAACAAACATGTAGATTTTGGTTTTATATGATGAACACATTGCAAACACTCGACATATATATATACATCTATTTTCTACATGGATCTTGCTTACATATGATAATGTTTTACAAATTGCGTAAATTTATATCTAATAACATGTTGGCTACTGCATTTGTTAGTGTATTCATTCGTCTTTGTATATGCTGATATGTGATGCAATCAAAATTTCTTTCAAGTAAACGAATACATAGATACTGTTTAAAATGCATGGGTTTCTAACTGAATAATGACCATTGAGCTGTAACACCAAAGCTGTGAGTCTAGATGTACAAGTAACGCGTGAATACCGAGGTTAACAGCCTCGTTTAATAATTCCAAAATGGCACTATATTCCGCGACATTATTTGTAGCAGGCCCTAGACAAACACCTTGTAAATTAACCAACTCACCAGCAAGATTGTAAATTACCCAAGTTGTCGAAGACAGGTTCCTGGTACTGTGGGAGGCACCATCTGCAATACCGAAATAAGGAGTATAATACATCTACACAATCAGGAAGACCCAATAAGCAGAAAAACGCTTACAAAGCACACCACACCACACATGCACAAAAATTAAAAAATCACCTATGTACATATACTACGCAAGAATGATTCAAGCATAATATTTCTTCAGGTACAACCCATTTATGCGCTGCATCAAAGGAAGACCTTCATAATCGATCAGCTCATAAGCCCCATTTTTCAATATATGTTTAATGATATAGGGCCCATGCCACATAGGTTGGAATTTGCCTACCCCAAGCTTGTCATGGGATTGATCATACAAGATGACGAGGTCCCCTTCGATAAAAGAGCACTGAGAAACAGTTTGATCGAAATGAGCTTTAGCCCACTTTTTTTGTGCCTCGATAACCAAAGTGGCCAAGCGGCGAGTTTCATCCAATCTCTCGAGATATAGGAGACGTTCTTCCTCCGGGGAAGTATTGGGCAATAATTCCACAACCAATTTTAGTGAAGGGATCTCACATTCAACCGGAAGAGTAGCTTCCAGACCATACACCAACTGAAATGGTGTGAATCCGGTTGCACTCTTTACTGACGTTCAGTAGGCCCAAAGAGCTGAAAACAACTAGAGATGCCAACTCGATTTGTGTATACCAATTGTTCGTTGAAGCATCGTGACAAGTACCTTGTTCATGACTTCAACCTGGCCATTTTCTTGAGGGTAATATGGCGTTGAGCTGTCGTGACACAAGCCAAACTTAGATGTCATCTCTGCCATCATATAGTCCTCAAAATGAGAGCCATGATCAGTAATGATGGCTTGAGGAACACCGAAACAAGTGATCACATGGTTGAAAATGAACTGTGCAGTTGTCTTACCATCCGTAGCTAGTGTAGGCATTGCTTCGGCCCACTTGGCGAAATAATCTACGGCATTGATGATATAAGAATGCCCCCCAGTTGAGTAAGGGTTACACATCATAAAATCAATGCCCCATTTGGCAAAAGGGCCCACGGTAATTACAGGATGTAATGGGAGAGGCAGCACCCGCATCTTGCGTTGGAAGATCTGGCACGCATGACACTTTCGTACTGCAACAATACAGTCTTTAAATATAGACGGCTATAAATAGCCCGCACGAAGGATCTTCTTTGCGGTAGCATAACCGGACATGTGACCACCACAGGCACCACTGTGACAGTCATTCATAACTTTCTTAGCCTCTTCTAAGGTCAAACACCAACAAAGTACGAAATCGACTCCAACACGATATAGGGTATCTCCGACAATGCAATATGTTTGCGACTGATGTCGAACGTAGCGTCGAGCATCCTTCATTAACTCGAACCAGAAGGTAGATGTCTGGAGGTACACAATGATATCACCATACCATGGATCGAGAGTGTTGATTAAGAAGGGAGTTTCGTCCAGGATATGATCCTCGGATTGAGACGGAACAGAGTCAGTCGGGAGAGAACAAATGAGATCAGTAAAAACCAGTGATTTCTTTGATTTAGCAGTATTGAACTCCAAATCAAACTCTTTGAGGATCACAATCCACTTTGAGTACTTTCCCCCTAGCAATTGTCGATACAAAATGAAGTCATGGGGTTGCAGTCAGAAATCACAGTTACCGTGCATAACAGGATGTAATGGCGAAACCACTGAATGGCCTGGACCGCGTCTAGCGCCAACTTCTCGACGTGTGTATAGCGTGTTTCAGTGTCAAGAAGATTCTGAGACAGGTAATAAATCACGTGTTTGTTATCTTCATCGTCATCTTGCACTAGAACCATGGAAATTGTACTGAATGCAGCAGCCAAATAGAGGGTAAAGTCGCGATGATAATTTGGAGGAAGGATTAATGGAGCCTTGACAAGCAACTTCTTAAGGTTATCGAAAGATTGCTGAGCAATCTTATCCCAACAGAAAGGGACGTTCTGTTTTAGGAGTCACGTGAACCCTTTGGCTACCTCTACATAGTTCGGGATAAATCGACGTAAGAAATTCGCTTTCCCTTGAAGACTCTGAAGTTGATGCAACAAGGATGGGGAGGGGAGATTAACGATAGCCTCAACCTTGAAAGGGTCAATGTGAATTACGTCCTTAGAGACAATGAATCCTAAAATTTGACCATAGTCAACGCAGAAGATGCACATGTGAGGATTAAGCTTGATGTTGTAATGTCTACAACGGAGAAAAATCTAGCGGAGATGTTCCGGATGGTCTTCACGTAGAGTTGAATGAGCCAGAAGGTCATCCAGGTATGGATGAACAACATTACGTGTGTTGTGAAAGGCATAAGACATGGCACGCTAGAAGGTAGCCCCAGCATTTTTTAAGCCGAAAGGGAGTTTCTTATAGGCGAATGTTCCCCACAGACAGATAAAAGCAGTCTTATGTTGATCTGATGGGAGGATATTGATTTGATTATAACCTGAAAAGCCGTCCATAAGGGAAAAGATCTCACTCCCCGCACAATCTTCAATTATTTGATTGATAAAAGGGGTGCGATAGTTGTCCTTAGGGCAAGCAGAATTGATATATCGATAGTAAACTTAGACTCGAATTGTGCCCTGCTTCTTATCCACAGGGACAATGTTGGAAACCCAATCTGTCAGAGGGATCGGATTTATAAAACCCTCTTTAAGAAGTTTCTCAACTTCAGCTTTTATAGCAGCGGCTTTCTGAGGATGCATTGGACGCAGACGCTGGCGCACAAGCTTCGCACCAGGATAGGTGGGAATTTCATGCACAACGATATTGGGATCAATTCTAGGCATCTCTTCATAAGACCAAGCGAAAACATCACAAAATTTGTGGAAGAGAATAGTGTACACTTGAATTTCATCGGGAGAACAAGTGACTCCCACATGGATGTTCTCGACAACCCCCGGTTTAACGGAGATATCGATAGGCATCATTTGGGTAATGTTACTCAAATTTCCTTCTGAGAAAACTTCATGAGTCAATATTGGTTTTTGGAGCGGCGGAGAGGGAACCTGAGATGAAAAATGCTCAAGACAATTAGACATTGCCCCCAAACCGGGCATAAATGAGGAATGATGATGCCCATCACTTCACGGCAGATCTCGAGAGACATAGCCTCCACGATAGCTTCGTCAGACGAAAAAAATTCTCTCAAAGGATCAAGCGAATCTGCATCGCTGAACCAAGGGGATTGAGAATAAATATCAAGATCCATGCTCAAAGGAGCATTATCAGCAGGAGGAGGATCCGATGCAGAAATGATCTTGCAATAATTGATTTCAACCGGGGTCAGAGGCATCGATTCTCCAAAAGAGGCAACCTATTCAGGAGAAGGGATGATCCATGGGTCATCTGACCTAGAGATCATATTAACTTGAATGGTATTCGGTGGTGGAATGGGGAAAATACCCATGAGAATGGGGTCCTTGAAAAGACCTGGTCCTATACTGTCAGGGGGATTAGGAATTTGATCCATGTATGGCACATTGTTCTCAGAAGACAAGGTAAAGAAAGACAGCTGATCAACAGTAATAACCTTGCCCTCATGTGGGAACTTCAAAAGTCAAAAGAGGTTGGACAGAACGCATAACATGGTGTGGGTCCAACTGAGACCGAGTAGAAGATTGTAGTTGAGTTTGGCATCGACAACTTCCACTTCAACATTGACTGTCTTTCCTTGCAATGTAATTGGTAGACTCGCAAGAACACCCAAGGGTTTTGATTCACTTCCATCGAATGCCTCAAGGGAATTGGGAGATGAAGTGAGGGCTAGAGAGCCAATGGCCTTCCAACAAGTAGCTGACATAATGCAGGTAGATGTACCTTCATCCACAATGGCTCTGTGAATATTGAGGCCGTTAATGCTGACTTGTATAACAAGCGCGATCTAGTGCAGAAGTCAGGGGACAAAATTCTCTAGATCGAAGGTGAGAAGGCTAGAATCAGCAGGATCAATTCTGTCGATTGCAGATAACAAAGCTTTCCGTAGAGATGGACAAATCTGAAGTACTTCCAGCGCGGACATTGCGGAAGGCGCCTGTGCCAGATCCTCAACAATGTTGTAATGCTGAGCAGCACGGGCATTTGGATTATAGGAAGACTTTCGGAGAACGCCTTTAGAAGGTGGTCGTACAATGGATTCAACACTGGACCTTTCAATCTCAAGTGGGCCAGATATAGGTGGGGGAGGAGGACCATTAGCGATCTCCTTCCATGTTTCCTGACGCGACCCAACATAGTCTTTCGACTGAGTAGCGATAGAAACAAGTGTAGCACCATTCATCATGAAAACCTGAGACCCAAACAGTGCAGATGGAGAAGGTTGCTCGACCATATGGGTCTGCTGAGATGGAAAAGGTTCCTTAAGAACTGCCGAAGTTCCCTTAGATCCCTTAAGAATTTGACTAACCTCGAATCGTCTAGGACAATCTTTAGTGTACTGGTCTTCATCACAAATCAAGCAAGGGTACTTTGGTTTTCGCTGTGAACCATCATCAGCACGTGGTTTGGACGATTCTAGTTTTGGGGCATCGGATTTGGCTTTGCTTTTGCCCTTCTTTTTCCCTTTGGAATTCTTGTCCGTAGGATTGGCCTAGATGGTGTTGACCTCCACGGTCTTACCAAAATCTGGGGTAGCCTGAGGAGCAGAATTGTTGGAAGAATTCGATTTATGCTTCCCATTGGAAGATTTGCGAGAATTCTGAGAGACAAAACCAATAACACCGTCTATTGATGGAGTAGCCAGCCCTTTATATGTCCCTGGTTACGGGGCATCAATCAAGATGTCGTATAACGTGTCGGAAGGAGAGTACACTAAATCGAGGTACTGGGCACGAGCAATGGCCTATTCCTCGGTTACACATGCCCCCATAGCAATGTCATGTGCAATATTATTGACAAAAGAGGTAGTGAACCAATGAGTTAGAAGCTGATCAGGAATATCAAACTTGATCAAACGATGACGACGTTTCCATTCATGAATGTGATCTGAAATATGAGTAGCTTTGTCCTGTTTCAAAGATGTCAGGAAATGCGTCTTGGCTTCGTAACAAACCGGTAACTGGAAATGCGTCAGGAACGCCATAGCTAGAGTGTTAAAGTATTGAAAAATACCATGGGACAGTTCTATGGACCATTTAGTAGCAACGCCAGTGAGAGTGTGCTGGAAAAGAAGTAGACAAATCGAGTCATCCACCCAAGAATTCGAAGAAGACCATAAATGGTAAGTCATGATGTGTGCTTGGGGGTTTTCCCTAGATTTTCCCTCAAACTTAGGACAATCACTAAGCATGTTCGTCAGAACCGAAGGCCAATATGGATTATGAAGAATCGGATCATTGGTCAATTTAGACACGTCCAGTAACTCCAACATGGCGAGAAAAGGTAATTGAGGGTTAAAAGGCATGCCAGGTCCCTGATAAGGACCTGTACTTGTACTCCATCCTGGTTTAGCATAACTCTTCCCCCATTGGTGCCGTCCTGGAGGATTCTAACCATAGTGGGTATAAGCTAGATAATTAGGTTGATATGGCGGCTGAAAACTAGGATATGGGGGTTGATAACCAAGGTACTGATTCTGATTGTACATGGGCCCCGATTGAGTAGTGTACAGATTTTGCTGCGGAGTATAAGTATAGCCTGGCTGTTGAGGGTAATAATCAGAACCTTGAGGCGGGTTGTAAACTAGTCGAGACTAACCTTGAGGGTAATAGCTGCCTTGGGGTCGAACGGGTTGCTCGTAAGTGGGGCCCTACTGAGTCAGATAAGTCGGGCGCACAGGTGGATTCGGTTGTGGCATAGAATAGATCAGCGGCTGAGCAGGGTTAACAGGCTGTGCAGGTTGTACTGGTTGAACAAGTTGACCTGGTTGATGAGGGACACCAGGTTTCCCCAGCTGAGCAGGTTGTCTTGATGGCGGGTGTGGGCTAGGTTGTGCCTGATAACCAGGTTGACTTGTGACAGGACCATAAGATGGCCCTGGCCCTGCAAAATTTTGACCAATAGGAAAATGAGGTTGCTGAGGTTGCACCAAAGGTTGAGAAGGATGGTTTTGGCCCTCGGGACTGTATGGAGGTCCAAGTTGATACCTTGGTTGCCCTGTCAGTCCTTGAGGTTGCCCTGGTTGGACCACAGGGTGAGGCTACAGAGGTTGACCTTTAGGATTATAAGACTGCCCTTGCAGGCTGTAAAATAATCCATGCTGGACCAAAGTTTGTCCCTGTAAGGGTTTCCCTTGCGGGTCGTATGCATACCCTGGCTGGGCCAAAGGTTTTCCCTAGAAGGGTTTTCCTTGTGGGCCAGAATCATATCCTTGCCGAAACAAAGGTTGTCCCTAAAAGGGTTGTCCTTGTTGGTTAGAAGGTTGCACAGGCAGGGTAGATATAAAACCGTTAATATACTGATAAGCCTCAGGAGCAGGAAAATGAATGGAGTTGTCGTGCTCATCATATTGAAATGGAAATGAGTAGATCAGGGTACCATCCGCTCCATAAGGAGAAAAGTAAGGACGGTTAAGATCCTAAGAGGACTGACCAACCTGGGAGACCGGCGGCTATAAATACATCTGATACTCCTCGGGAGAAAGGTTCTTAGGAATGGCAGAAGCTATATAAACGTCTTCAGGAACTGACGAGGTCCTAGTTGACTGAGTGGTGACAACAAGCATAGACGCAGCCACACAGACAGTAGGTCTAACAGGTGCCGATGTGATAAAAGGAGATGTCATGATAGGTGTCGATGGTGACATCCGTAACGAGGGAATGGTCGGTTCCATGGACGAAATCGATATTCCCATAGAGGCAATAGCGGCCATAACCTGACTTAAAGACCTATATCCAGCTAGGAGCAATGGACCAGGTGAAGACAGAACATATGGTTCAGGGATGTCTTTGGGAAAAAGCTGTTAGTCTTCACCAGAAGTAGGAATTCCCTCACTAGGAATAGGACTGGATGAGTCCATATCTAACCCTGCCGTAAGATCTTCTAAAAGACGATGGGGACTACGAGGTACGACAGCAGCCAAAAATGGTGATCCCGATGTAAAAGGACGGAAGTGTTCCCCAACTCAAAATCCAAACCAAGCGTTGGAAAAGGACCAATTGAACTCAACTGTTCCTCCAAAGGGAAGTTCAGATATAACCGGTCCCCCAAGGGGAAACTCGGATACAACAGGTTGTTGATGCTTAGCAGAGTACTGAGAGACCTCTGATGAATCGTTTGTATAAGGACTACCATTAGACGAAACTGATGGTTCTACCACTATGACTATAGCAAAAAGATGAAGAGATAAAAAACAAAGACACATGGGCAAAAACCAAGGCAAACAAAAACAGGCCGAAAAAATCATTCTCTAAATGGGCGTGTGATCGTAGGTGATTAATTTTACCACATTGAAACTAGAAATTTTACTGTTTCATGTTTTAAGAGTCTAGAAATGAGTAAAATATGACTCTATCACTTTCAGTTTGGAAACAAGCATGAAAGGACAAGCGCTTGATGATCTTTTTAAATTTATGGAGTCAGTAAAGATCAATATGACTGCTCTGGTAGTCTAGGTAAATGGGTGTACCAGATATCCGTGAACTTCCATATACACCTTGGTAAAAATGAAAGAGAAATCAACCAAGGACTTAACGTACGTGCAGGTAATCTCTCCGAATGATGTGTCCAGTGTATCATGGGTACAAGGCGGCAGACTCGACTTCCTATGGATAAAGGATTTGCAACCTAATGGGGTCTCCCTTTATATACACGATGGTACGGGGAGCACAAGTCTGTACTAGCACTGTCTGTATCCAAATGGTGAGCGACAGGTACTAGGCTTAAAGACACTGGAACATGTCTCTACCTTAGACTACTAGATGTTCTATTAAGTTTCAATGCTGCCTTAGGTTAATTCAGTAAATTTTAAATTTGATCTTCAATTTACGTTTCGATTTCAAGGCCCTATCGAATTTTGGATCTCATAAAACCTCTAGATGCAAAATACATGCCACAAAATATCATTTTGTTCAATGAAGAGCTATCTACAGGAGAGTTGAGAGCTTTTCAGATGATAGCAAAATGAACACACAAAAACATCCACTACCGATTTCAATTCAAGCTAATGAAACTGGAAAAATTTTCTCTAGATTATACAACACTAGTAATGCGAAAGAGCTTTCAATTTTCACTATGCCAATCAAAATGCAATTTTTTTTTTTTCAATATATTAGAGAAAATGCACTAAATAAATGAAAAACTAATGAAAACATCAACTTGAGAATGATAGAGAGAGAGCCGAAACAAAACAAGTTCACTCAACTCAAACAAGCACAATCAAGACTCAAAACGATGACGAAATCCCTCAAAGCGAAGAAGAATCTCGAAAGAGACTCAAACAAACCATGTGATCAAGGCTTGGAGCAACACAAAGAGAAACTGAATGAAAGAGAGGAAAATCACTCAATAAATGCAATGATTCAATGGGATTCAGCAAGATGAATGCAAAGAAGCCGAAACAAAGTTGACCAGGAAAGAAAATACCCAAGACTCCCATGGGAGGTTTAGCACACTGAAGCACCTAGAAGCCCTAGGGCTAAAATGAAAAAGTGACAGAAAAGGGAAAACAACCAGAGGACAAGAGCTAAACACGGCAAAAAATGACTTCAAAGCACTCAAACAATCGGAAAAAATGAACCAGGACCAAAACTCAAACTCAGAGAATCCAAGAACAAGAAAACCCTAAAACCAAGTAGGGTTGGTGCACTTGTTTGGCTGTAATCTGTGCCAAAAAGGGGATGGCACAGGTGCCTAACTAGCAACAAGCACCCTTCGGCATGATTGTCGTAAGGATAACCGCGCCAATCAGGTTTACCCTAGAAAAATGTGAAAATGAATGAACAGAGGCTAAATTTGGTCTTCTAGGGGCTAAACAAGGTTTTAACACCAAGCAAGGTGAACCAGAAAAGTAGACTAATCAAACAAAAAGCCAAAAACAACCCAATTGAAGAAGGACCAACTCTCGTTGATCCCCAGTGGAGTCGCCAAATTGTTGTGGAGGTAAATCCCCTCTATGGATAGAGGCGATCCCACTAGCCCTAGAGTGGGTCTAGCAACAATCGAAACACGCAAAGCTATTGATTCCTAGTTACAAAAGATAGAATTGGGATAGATCGCTTACCGTGATTCCTTCGCTGTTGTTTTCGAAGAAGAAGTGGTGCTTCCGTTCCTAGCTAGACAGGTCACAATCTGTGAGCTTGCTGCATCCAGATACCTGTACACATGCAAAGAAGAGAGACAACATGCAACGTAATATTTCACACTTTATAACTATAAATTAGTTAGAGAGGAACGAATGAAATTGCAGTATATAATGGACAAACACAATAAAGGAACCAATAGTAAAGTCATGTATATTAAGATACGAGAGAACGATTACAACTGGTGCTCTGATGTCGTGATCTTCCTTCGACAGGGTTCCAGCGAGACGTGTCTAAAAAATCTCGTCAAGGATTTGACAGAACTCTCTCTCTCATAGGGTTCTCCTTATCTCTGCTCTTGATTGTCACTCAGCTATAATTTCCTTCCCAAAAATTCAGCTAGCTATCAAATGGAGAGGGCAAGCTTTTATAGAGGGAGAAGGAGAGGTTAGGCTCCCTATAATCATGGGGGAGAGTCCTATCTCTTAGGAAGGTTCCATGAGAGGTGGAAAACCACTTCCTAATCAGGGAGATACGGAGACAAACAACCCAACCCCTTTTTGATGATTCGTTCTGAAGTTGTTAGAATCAAAATTCTGCCTTCTATTGTTAAAAACATTCCTTAATAGGCTTGGCGCGGGCACAGCACAGGGACAGAGCGCCAGTTGGCGCACCCACTAGTGTACATTTTCCCCATTAGCGCGAGGGATGAACTGGCTACCTGCACCAACGCCAAAACATGGGTTTTTAGGGTTTTTTAGAGGAAATTTTCTTGAGGAGAACTCTTTCCCTTATGCAGAAGGATGCCATCAAGGTGTTTTTAAGACATTTTATTGTTCGCAGGTCACAGGAATAGTCCTCCAATGTACGGGATGAGGGATTGCAAGGACAGTGACAAAATTTTGTGTAACAGACCATCAAAGGTGTACTTGCACTTGAAACTACAGCTCAGTAAAGACAAACAATGGAGCATCCACCTATTCATGATAGTGATCCACTCATGCATGAGGATGAGTCATCATTGCAGCAGCATGAGGAACAAGCGCCCATGGAGGTTTACATGTAAGATCAGGTGAAAGAAAAGACAATTGAGGAGATAATAAGGGAAAAGGTTGCAGAGATAGCAGAGCTAGAGGACAACCTTTAAAGGGAAAACTTCATGATTACCTTCTTACACCAAGAAAATATGCATTTGAAAGTTAAATAGATCCTCCAAAGAAAAACAAAGGTAAACCTTGTGGCAGACAAAGGTAAAGGAAAATAAGTGGTATATGTTGATCAGTTGGAGGACACAGAGGCCAAAACAAAACCAAGGAGGCCAAGAACAACAGGGTTAACTAAGAAAAAAGAGAAAGAAAGAGAGACATCTCCTCCATTATGTCAGCTAACCTTTGATGAGTTGATCACTGATGAAATTGAGAAATATAAAGAGTTGTGGGTTGACAGGGTAAATATTCATCTTAAGAAGCTTTTGAAGAAGGAAAAAAGAGATAATAGCCTCCAAAGGCATATGGCGAGACATTATTTCAGTAGGAACCAAATCTCCAAGGTGAGGGTGAAGAATTTGAGGAAAAAGCTTAAGGAAACTGTTGGACTATATAAATCACTTATTAAATGGCTGAACAACACACATTTAATTATCAATCTAGGGACATCTCTTTATTCCAATGACAGTTGCATTGTCTGTGCCGATACACCAACCAGAAGTAATTTTAGAGAAAAGAAATCGTTGCCTACGTAAATGTTGGAAATAAATCACTCATGCATAAATAAAAGGATCTACAAGATTGAAATCATACTTCAATCGATATTTCTAGCTCGCCACATGATAAGTACCCAGCTGGTGTCTCTATTATCATATGTGTAACATCATATAAAGTATTGAAATCGAAGCAAATATATTCTCAGCTGAACAAAAGCAACAACACTTTACTGATACATAAACTGAAATACAATTACATACACACAACCACTTTAATCATTGCAATCCTTGCTAAGAAGGAGGGCCCTTCCTCCCTAACAGGGCGCAGGTAGAGAAGGAACTTTAATGGAAACTAAATAGAATCACGCATGTAACAAAAATAACAGGATAATCTATATTAATCTAAACACAATTACAGAGCCAAAACAACGTTTTTCTCCGCTAACCTCTCGACCTCTAGGGCTGAGAACTATATAGTGCTTACATCAAAAAATCCAGGGATAGATCAGTCAAAGAATCTTACAATTCTCATGCTGATCTAAATAGAACACATATAGTTATAACTACTTCCTAATAAAGTTCTGACTAGAAAATAAAAGATTACAATCGAAACCGCCCTTAGGTTGTTATCCAAAAAATACAACGCTAAACAACTCCTACAGCTATCATAATGGAATCACAGATGTAGTGCAACGGCCAGAGGACAGATCAGCAACAAATATTGACGAGGTCATTCAATGGTACAACTATATCAACAGTTCGCCAACACGTCTATAACAGCAGAGTGTAACAGCAGTTTTCCAGCGGGTCTGTAACAACAGGGTGTAACAACATTTCTTTGTTGTAGCAACACCATCTAAACTGCTCCTATGAACTTCATGTTCGGGATCTTTGGTGCTACAAATTACATCTGAAAATACAACACAAAGACCATCGATCTTCTCCAAACATTCACCATAAATTAGCCATAAAAAGGTATAATATATCATAATAATTGGTGAATTGGAAAAGTAACGAAAGCAAGGTGAAACAACACAAGTTAGGTTAAAAAGGTAGGAAAAATGGGTAAAGATACTCCCATTGGTTATGGTTATGAGGCAAAATAAGGAAGATAAGTGTAGGAAAAATGTACAAAACTAGCACCCAACATCTCCCCCAAACTGAAATACTTGCATGTCCTCATGCAAACTCATCTCTCATGGGAATATCTTTGGTGTATGTCGGTGAGATCATAAGCACCAACTGTGTCTTCGTCTGCAGACTTGTATCCCTGATTGGCCATTAATTGTCATAGCCAGGATTCTAACTCATACTTACTCAATTTGTAATTGATCTGGTAATCCTCAATGGGAAACGAGATCAAATTAAACTTGAACTTCAATCCCAGCCACAAAGCACCAAGGGATTGTACAATTTTTGCGTAGGCTAGTACATGTGTAACAGCCACCACGAAATTCTAGAATGAGAATGGATCCCCCTTCAATAGCTCAGCATTGTTGGCTTCCGTGCATTTTAAGCACCCTGTCAAAGCTTGTCTCTTCATCATTGAGAACTGATTGAGGTAGAAGTTCACAATTCTTCTTCTATAAGTGGCGGTTGGTTCTTTAATCCCAGGGGTACTTGGTATTCTCCTGAATTCTCATCTCAACTCGGCAACCCGTCCTGGTTCTGCCTGAACTCACAATGTTTTTTTTTCCTCATTATTCTCCATAGATTTAATGGCCATATGTCATTCAATATGATTCTTCATGAAGGACACAAAATCCCTTCATTGAATATCTCCCATATAAGAGAATAATGTCACAACCATCTGCATACTCACATGTTCACAAATAATTTTGTGTAAGAACAATTCACACATCAAAATTTGCTCATCAAAATCAGAGCCATGGAAAACATCTAGAAACGTACGAGTGGAAGAACATAAATAAGGTATGTCCTCCATAATGGCTTTCAATTGAAACAAGAAGTAACGTTCCCACAGAAAAATAGGATAGGATGGAGAAGGCCACTTACAACCCAGCAAGTTGAGGGCGAGGTCATGAAGTTTTTTCTTATCGATGGTGAGGTATCGAATTTGCTCCTGTAACAACAGGAGTTGTTCTTCTTATTTCTTTAGAGCTTCCTTCTTCTTGTGATTCTCCCACCCTTTATTCAACTCTGCTTCCATCCATCATTCATGTAAAGTGGCTATTTCTCTCTAATGTTCCTTTAGCAAAATCATCCCATCCCAAAGGGAGATTGCTTCTCGTTTCCACTTTTGCAACTCAGACATTAATAGGACTTTCTCGGAACTCCATCCCAAGATGGGGCTCGATATTCTCCTAAATTCAATACCTTCATCAACAATGGGTGTACCGGCCTCTACTTCATGGGGTTGTTCCACCTCTGTTGCTGGTTCTTGTGTAGCAACAACCTCTTCAGTAGGTTCTTGTGTGTCAGACCCTTTTTTTTTTAACTAGAGTCACCTCTGTTTCCATTGTTGTTTCTTCTATAATAGGAGTGGTATCCACAGGTTCTTGTGGGTCGGCTTCTAGGTCAATTATTATAGGAGGCTCTGATTTAATTGTTTGTTCTTGTGTAACAGTAGTATCATCAATAGGTTCTTCTGTAACAGCCTCCTATTGTTATGTTATTGTTTCTATTGGGCTGATATTTTCTCTGCAGGCCTTATATCTCGTTGTTGTTAAGTCTTGAAAACATGTCATGCATACGGACACCAGGATTTCCTTCCCCTCAGATAATTTCCACTTCAATTCCTCATTTTCCTTTCTTAGATTTTCAATTTCTAAAAACAAGGCATTGTTTTCATCCTTACCTGATGAGGAAGGTTGCCTTCCTTCTTATAAAACTTCTGCAGGTATGCTGACCTTTACTCTTTTTTTCAGTCTTCTGTCCCCAATTGGTTCATCAATAGGCTTCTTCCTAATCCTAACTCCAGTAGGCCGAGTCTGGGTCTCCACCTCTGCCTAACTTCCTCCTGAAGTCGTGGTCTGTTTCCCTCGGCTTGTCCTTGGCCTTTTTCTCTTGAATTCTTCCCAAGTTTTTCCTTGCTGGCCTAGGGAATCCAACATGATTAGCTTAATGAGTCTGTGCTTAATCACGCATGCCTCCAGGTGTGTTGTTGTTTTCACTATTGCCGCCATATGCTTGATGTTCCCTAGCAAATAGAATGGAAGATTGATTCTTTGCTGGTGTCAAAGGTGATTAACTAGAGGCAAGTGATAGTTGAACACTATCATGGATCTTCCCTCGCAAGTGATATATTTGATCAAACCCAGGGCAGCGTCTTCCCAAGGACGAGGAAGTGACAATCTGTCAATTCATCTTCCTTTCTTCTTCAGTTTTTCTTCCCCTACTAGGAAATCTTCTTTCAAGGAGGGTTCATTGATTTTTCTGTCAAACCACCTCAGCCCCTCTACTAGTAATGAAGTTACCCAGGCAATTACCTCTTCAGTCACCTGAACTTGCATGCCCCTTACTCGGGTTTGATTATTGTTCAAGTCCTGAGAAAATTCAATTGCCACTGCCTTGTTTGAGCCTTCAAGCTGCTTCTGTAAAATCTCAACACATCCAACATCTTTGAGTATATGGTAAGCTTCTGGGAAATTCTGCAGGGCATCCATGGAATCCAACTCATGCCTGACCACTTCTCCACCCATCTCTATTGTTTGTTTCTAAATTTTCTTCGTAAGGACCTAGCCATCTGGTGCAGAGTTTGCCTTTGAAATATTTGAACCTTGAATCATACAAAAGAGCCCAATCTCCTTTATGGAAATCTTTCTTCTTAATAAACCCATCATGCCATCTGGCTCTTTGCTGCTGAATGATTTATGTCTATTGAATGGAAGCCAGCCGTTTCTCTTCCAACTCATTGATCTGGTTCAATATTTGAGTCTGTGTTGTACTCAAATCTAGATTGACCTGCAATGTTGTTCCTAATGTCTTTATTTCAAATTCTACGGGGAATAATGGATTCTTACCATACACCAATTCATATGGTGAGAAGCCTATAGTATTCCTCCATGTTGTCCTGTAACCCCACAGGAATTCTGGAAGTTTCTCAGCCCAGTTTCTTCAGTGGCTGGCTACTGTCTTTTTTAATATTCCCTCAATGACTTTATTGGTGCTTTCTACTTGACCATCTGCTTGAGGATGATATGGTGTGGTGATCCTGTGATGGATTCCGTAATTTTCAACAAAATTCTTGATAAAATGAGATGTGAACTGAGGACCCCCATCTGTCACTATCTCTCTGGGTATCCCGAAGCGAACAAAAATATCTTGAAACAAGAAGTCCGAAATAGCCTTCTCTGTTTCTCTAGTTAGTGCCCTTGCTTCGACCAATTTTGTGACATAATCGGTGCAGACCAATATGTATGCTTTTTGCTATCATGAAGTATTAATTGGCCCCACAAATTTTATGGCCCATTTCTCGAATGGTTCCATTGCGATCTAAGGCTATAACGACATCTCATCTTATTTCAGAGGCTGGCCCATCCTTTGACAACTATCACATCCTTTCACAAACTTCTTGGCATCCTGGAATATAGTTGGCCAATAGTACCCTGTTGAGAGTATTTTATGTCCTGTCCTCTTGTCAATGAAGTGTCCTCCACAAGGTTCCTCATGAAAATCCTTTAGAATCTCAAATACCTCATCTTCTCTAACACATCACCTAATCTGAAAATCTGGCCTAGTGTGATTGAGATTGCCTTCTATCCAGGAGTAGGTAGCACTTTGTTGTATAATCCTCCTTCTTTCCTTGGAATAAAATTGGTGCAAGAATTTTCCTGCAGCAAGGTAATTAGATATATCTACATACCATGGTGAGAGAGTAGAGATGGAAAAAATATACTCATCTGGAAAAGAATCCTCAGTAGCAGTGCAGTCATCACTTATAGTTAATCTAGAAAGGAAATCAGCAACTACATTATCTTTTATGGGTTTATCTAAAATAACAATATAAAATTCATGTAACAACAATAACCATCCTATAACTCTACCATTAGTAACAGGCTTGTTCATTAAAAATCGAATTGCAGCATGGTCAGTGTGTAAAAATACTTGGTACCCGGTGATGTAGTGTCAAAATTTGTTGATAGCATGCACTACTGCTAGGAATTCCTTCTCAGTAACAGTGTAGTTAAGTTCCATTGGATTTAAGTTCTTAATGATGTAATAAATGGCATAAGGTTTCTTATCCTCTAGCTGGCCCAAAATATCACCCACATCCATGTCATATGCGTTTGTAGAAACATGAAATGACAATTCCCAGTTTGGTCCTTGTAAAATAGGTGTTGCTGTTACACAGTTCTTCAACTTTAAAAAGTCCTGCTCACACTTTCCTATCCACAAAAATTTCACATCTTTCATAAGTAATGAAAATAGAGGAGATGTAATCTTTGAAAAATTATCTATAAACCTCCTATAGTATCTTGCATATCCCGAAAAACTATGTACCTCTTTCAGAACCTTAGGGGTCGGGATTTTCGAGATTACCTCAATTTTTGCAGGATCTACCTTGATTCCTTCTGCTGAAATGAAATGCTCTAGCACAATTCCCACGGTCATTATCATGTGGCATTTTTTCGTGCTCAGAGCAACATTAGTTTGTTCACAATGTTCCAGCACTTTTTCCAAGTTAGCTAATGCTGTCTCAAAGGCATCCCCGTAGGGTGTAAAATCATCCATAAATATTTCAAGACAATCATTCAAAATATTATAAAAAATACCTAGTATTTCCCTTTAAAGGTTGTTGGTGCATTGCAGAGACCAAAGGGAAGGACCCTGTATGAAAAAGTACCCCATGGACAAGTAAAGGTTGTCTTGTCTTGATCTTCTGGAGCAATCTGTATATGATTATAGCCACTAAACCCATCTAGAAATGAAAAGAATTTTTTTCCAGAAAGAGTTTCCAAGACCTGATCAATAAATGGTAAGGGTAAATGATATTTTTGAGTGGCCTTGTTAAGTTCTCTATAGTTGACATAGACCCTCCATTTACCATTCTTCTTCAAAACTATAACAAGCGGAGACACCCACTAATTATCATAAATGGGGTAGATGAAATTAGAATTAAGGAGTTTCTGCAATTCTTCTTTTACTATCTCCTTAAGTGTGCGGTCATTCGGCGCTGAGGTTATCTAACAGGTTTGCAATCTTCTTTAAGGTAAATGTGGTAAGTGCATAGGGTAGGATGGATTCCTTTCATATTGGTATGGTCCCAGGAAAATGCCTTTTTGTATTTCTGTAACAGTTGTATCAGCAATCTATTTTGTTCAGCAGTCAGGTTATGATTGATGTTTAAACATTTTCTAGGTTCGATTTCAACGGGACTACTAATAGTAAGTGGGTTTGTTTTCAAATGTTCAATAATTACATCATCTTCCTCATATTCTTCTCCCAATTCTTTAATGGAGGTAACAAGGAGTGAATTACTGATAAAGCCATTAATGATATTATCCTCTGTTTCATCCTTAAAGTATTGTGCTTTTCAGGTGCAAATTCATCCCACCAGGGACTATTTGAATCCATATGAGGTTTTGTTGGGGGATAAATATTCAGTGGCATGTCCACCTGAGATCACCACAGATCCGAACCTACATCTGATATATGCATCTGCAATGGCTAGCCATGGTCTTCCCAATATTAAAGGATGACCCCCCAGATTGGATTTGGTTTGTAAAATGAGAAAGTCAACCAGATAGTTCCAAGAAGCCACAGTGATAACCACATTTTCAATCATTCCTTCAGGCTTAACACAAGACCTATCTGCTATTTCAAGCACTGTAGGTGTAGGTCTAAGTCCGTGAAGTCCTAGGGAGATGAAGAGGTCCTTAGTCATGACATTAATAGCTTCCCCTAGATCAATCAAGGTATTGGTTATAGGATGATTTTCAATATGGATAGTCACTGTGGGGTTCCCTATGTCATTATATTTAGTCAACAAAGGTTGATCAATCATAAGAACGGACAATTTTCCCATGACATGGATAGTAGCAGGGTCTTTAGGTTTCCTCCCAGGTCTTTTGACGCATAGATCCCTCACTGTTTTAGCATAGATAGGCACTTCTTTAAGAGCTTGTAACAGTAGAATCTGTACATACAAATTTTGCAGCTCCTTGAGGAATTCAGATTCAGGTTGTAAGACCAGCCTATTTTCAGTTAATTGTTGAGGGTATGGGGGATTCTGAATGCTAACAGCTGAGTCAGCTACCAGATATGTACCAGCCTTACTCGGATTGGCTGCTATAGGAACAGCAGACCTTCCCGAGCTGGTTGTTACAGATGTAACAACAGGTGCTATATCAGTTGTTACTTGTGTAACAACATGTGCTATATTAGTTGTTACTTGTGTAACAACTGCCTCAGAATTGTCCATATCCTTCCTGGGTGATTCACTTTATTTGATAATAATGGGAGTATATTCAGATCTAATTACTTTCCCTGATCGAAGTTGAACCTCATTAAGTCCTATAGGAGTAATAAGATAAGTCTGGAGAGTAACTGGAGCATCCATGCTCTGGGTTGCCTTATTATTTGGATTGGGGTTAGGTTGCACAGGTAATTTGGGTTGGACAAAAGGTGTCGGATTTTGAATAGAAGTCAGTTGTAATTATTGTTGTTGCATTGGTATTGAAGGGGGTACTGGACCTTCGCCATTTCCTCTCCAGTTCTGACCCCAAGGATTGGGTTGCAATGGTGGATATTTCATTGATGGAGGATATGGCCACTGGTTCCATGGTGAAGGAAATTGTGTTGAGGAAGGAGTAGGACACTGCCATGGGTATTGCTGACTACTATAAACATTATTCCAAGGATAAAAGGAAGAAAAATTTGAAGGCATATGTTGGGCCTCAAAATAGTCCCTATTCTCACTCCATTATTCACCAATACCTTCACATTACTTCCATATTACCTTCATGTCACCTTCATTCCACCTCCACATCATTACATTTACCTCATCATTGGGTTATAACTATGCTTTTTCAAAGTTTATTAATTCTTAACATTTTTAAGTGGATTTGTGGTTAAACTTTAGAAAATAATATGCTTATACTTATACCTAACAATTAGAATGAGTTTTTTGACATGTGTAGGTACAAAAGAAGCTTCCTAGGCACCCTTATGTGGCACTCTATGTTCAAATTAGAATTTGAAGAGATCATGGACCTCATGGAGGAGATCATGGAGGATAGGGTTATGTGTCACCATTGGTTGAGAAATATGTGGGTCAAAGGAGGGAATAGTGGATTTACATTTATGAGTTTGTTATCATAGTTTTTGTCTAAAAAGGAGTGTTATCTCCTTCATTTGTAGTCTTAATCTTGATTTGTAATCTTAATATTAATCTTCTTCTTCATTTTGTAATCTTAGTATCTTATAGGTTGGTAGTGAGAAGTTAGATTGGAGAATCAATGTAATGGTTGCAATTGCAATTTGCAATTGATGATAAATAAGACGGAGCTTCTTTGATCCTCTACATTTGACTTTTCTTTTTGTGTGCTTGTGAATCCTTGGAAGGATCCCCATTGCCTAGCAAGTACACTTTTATTTTAGTAGGCTTTTATTTTATGTTTTTTTGTGAATTTCATTAGATTAAATTATTAGGTTCATATGTTTGGAATATTAACGAATGACCTTTCGTAAGAAAGTAATAATGTTTCCTTCAATGAATCTGATTTGTTATTTAATGTTTGATTTCATTATTTTAAGTTTCTGATTTATTTGCTTGAGATATAAATGAATAGTCTCTTGTAAGAGAGCTTTAAAATTTCATGCAATCAATCAGAATTAGGTTTAAGTTCTTTAATTTCATTAGTTTAAACAGTTTGTTGATTAAGATGATTAGAAATATTAATGAACAGACTCCTGTAAGGGAACCTTAATATTTCTTACACTTTTCACAATGTCCTTAAATTTAATTTTGTTAAATGACTAAATAGGTGTTGGAGATCCTAATGAAAGACCTCTTGTAAGGGAAATTTGGAATTTCTTCACCTAGCTTAGTTTAGTTTGTCTCTAAGTCCATATATATTGGATTATCCTCGAAGTTTACTTACCCGGATAGATAGTAAATGAAATTCTAATTTTCATCCGCATTTTAGACCCAACAGCATACCTGTAGGTCGTGATTGTCATGGTCTCTTTGATCCAATAAAATAAGAAGATTGAACATCCTCGCTTGATTCTTGAAGTACCGCCTTCAGTCTAGGCAACTCAAGACATTGATTTATAGAGTGCGCCAACTCACAGATGTTGCACAGGCTGACACTATTTAGTCCACATTCTCTTTCCAAATGTTTCTTTTTGCATCGGGGACAGAATATTGCTAAGGTTTCTTAAGCTTTCACTTGTGCCTTCTTTACTTGTACCGTAGTGATCTGGGTAGAGAGAGCGCTCAGGAGGTCGATTTTAAAATCCTCAAAGAAGTTCTCGATCTCTGCTCTGGTTACTCCTCCACTTGTGGACTTCTGTATCCGAAGTGAAGGGTCCCGAACTGAAACTCTCCCCTTGACTGATCCTCTTGAGCTACACAGGGAAAGCTTCATTATCTCATCAAATGTTTCTTGTGATATGTCTCCCTTTCCTATTATTTTTAGATGTTCCAGACAATCATCTCTTAAACCTCTTAAGAATATTAGCTTTAGAATTTCTGGGTCTCAGTTACTGAACTTAGACATCTTTAAATTGTAGTGGAATCGCTCCACATAGTCTTCTAGGCTTTCCTTCTCCTTCTGTGCAGTTTTGAAAATTTCATCCTTCAAATCCTTGGTTCAGCAATAGTCCTGATACTTAAAGAGGAAGGCCTCTCTCATGTCATTCCATGTTTGAATTGTGCCAGCACCCAATCTCATGAACCATCTTAATGCATCTCCTTTCAGAGTAGCAGGGAATAATTTTAGCTTCTGGGCATCTGAAGTATAGTCATAACCTCTACACAGCACATCGAATTCAAACAGAAAGGTATCAGGATCTTCAATAGCCATCCCCTGAAAGGATGGTAGGGATGATAAAGGGTATTCTTCATAGGAGCCTTGTCCCGTGTTACTACTATTGGAAATTCAAAAGTAACAGAGCTATCTATCTTGACATTCTCGTCCCCCATGGCTGATTCTTCCTGATGGGATGAACTGGCCTTGGAGTGCACTGGAGATTGACAAATAGAAGGATCAAGCTGCTCCAGGATTAACTATTTAACAGCACCACCAGGGTCCAATTAATGATCAACTAACCATTGTTCCTTAGGCCCCTAATGATCCCCACTGGTCTCTCCATGTCCTTCAATTCTCAGATCCTGATCAATAATTCTCCATTGTTGTTTTGAATCTGGAGTTTTGATATCAGGAGTGGATATGTTGTTCGAAGGATGGTGAGGTCTAGACACAGAAGACACCGATGGTCTAGGCCTAGAAATGGTGGGTGCTTTCTGTGGTCTTGTCTTCCTATTATATCTGTATGATGTGGACTGTTCCTTTTCTACCCTTGAAATCAAATCTCCAAAGAATTTTTTCCTTCCCAAATCTGCGCTCTTCTTTTCCTTCTTACGACTCGTCTTTCCTGTAGTCAATAGAGTGGGGGGTGTTTGTAGATGTTGATGATGTCCTTCCGAAACACATGGGCCCTATGTGTATCAATTAATCCTATAAGTGATTCAATTTATACAACAGTGAGCCTGCCCAAGCTTTTTAAAGCGATGCGGAGGTTCTTAACTCTCGTCTTACCGCCCTTTTGAGGCGGTAAATCCCCTCTGCGGAAAGAGGTGATCCCACTAGCCCTAGAGTGGGTCTAGCAACAATCAAAACATGCTACGATATAAACTCCTAGTTACAAATGACAGAGCTACAATAGATAGCCTACCTCAAGTCCTACGTTGTTGTTGTCGAAGAAGAAGCGCTACTTCTCGTTCCTAACTTGACAGATCATAATCCTTCCACTCACTGCGTCAGAACACCTGTACACATGTAGAGAAGAAACGACGGCATAAAACATAATAATTCAAACATGTAACTATCAATCAGTCGAAAAGTATTGAACTAAATTGTATTACACAGATAAGCAATACAATAGTGGAACCAATAACATAGTCGAGCATATATTAAAATGTGAAAGAAATATTACAACCGAGTTTCGACGTCATGTTCTTCCTTTGGTAGGGCTTCCAGCAGAGCATGTCTCACGAATCTTGTCGGAAATTTGGACAAGGCTCTCTCTCTTACGGGGTTCTCCTTGGCTCTGCTCTCAATAGTCACTTAGCTATAGTTTTCTTCCCAAATGTTCAGCTAGCCTTCTATCCAGGAGTAGGTAGCACTTTGTTGTATAATCCTCCTTCTTTCCTTGGAATACAATTGATGCAAGAATTTTCCTACAGCAAGGTAATTAGATATATCTACATACCATGGTGAGTGAGTAGAGATGGAAAAAAGATACTCATCTGGAAAAGAATCCTCAGTAGTAGTGCAGTCATCACTTATAGTTAATCTAGAAAGGAAATCAGCAACTACATTATCTTTTATGGGTTTATCTAAAATAACAATATAAAATTCTTGTAACAACAATAACCATCGTGTAACTCTACCATTAGTAATAGGATTTTTCATTAAAAATCGAATTGCAACATGGTCAGTGTTTAAAAATACTTGGTACACGGTGATGTAGTGTCTGAATTTGTCAATAGCATGCACTACTGCTAGGAATTCCTTCTCAGTAACAGTGTAGTTATGTTCCATTGGATTTAAGTTCTTGATGATGTAATAAATGGCATAAGGTTTCTTATCCTCCATCTGGCCCAAAACAGCACCCACAGCCATGTCATATGCATCTGTAGAAATATGAAATGACAATGCCCAGTTTGTTCCTTGTAAAATAGGTGTTGCTGTTACACAGTTCTTCAACTTTAAAAAGTCCTGCTCACACTTTCCTATCCACACAAATTTCACATCTTTCATAAGTAATGAAAATAGAGGAGATGTGATCTTTGAAAAATTATCTATAAACCTCCTATAGTATCCTGCATATCCCGAAAAACTATGTACCTCTTTCGGAACCTTAGGGTTCGGGATTTTCGAGATTACCTCAATTTTTGCAAGATCTACCTTGATTCCTTCTGCTGAAATGAAATGCTCTAGCACAATTCCAACGGTCATTATCATGTGGCATTTTTCCGTGCTCAGAGAAACATTAGTTTGTTCACAATGTTCCAGCACTTTTTCCAAGTTAGCTAATGCTATCTCAAAGGCATCCCCGTAGGGTGTAAAATCATCCATAAATATTTCAGGACAATCATTCAAAATATTATAAAAAATACCTAGTATTTCCCTTTGAAAGGTTGTTGGTGCATTGCAGAGACCAAAGGGAAGGACCCTGTATGAAAAAGTACCCCATGGACAAGTAAAGTGTGTCTTGTCTTGATCTTCTAGAGCAATCTGTATATGATTATAGCCACTAAACCCATCTAGAAATGAAAAGATTTTTTTTCCAGAAAGAGTTTCCAAGACCTGATCAATAAATGGTAAGGGTAAATGGTATTTTTGAGTGGCCTTTTTAAGTTCTCTATAGTCGACATAGACCCTCCATTTACCATTCTTCTTCAAAACTATAACAAGCAGAGACACCCACTAACTATCATAAATGGGGTAGATGAAATTAGAATTAGGGAGTTTCTGCAATTCTTCTTTTACTATCTCCTTAAGTGTGCGGTCATTCGGCGCTGAGGTTATCTAACAGGTTTGCAATCTTCTTTAAGGTAAATGTGGTAAGTGCATAGGGTAGGATGGATTCCTTTCATATTGGTATGGTCCCAGGAAAATGCCTTTTTTTATTTCTGTAACAGTTGTATCAGCAATCTATTTTGTTCAGCAGTCAGGTTATGATTGATGTTTAAACATTTTCTAGGTTCGATTTCAACGGGACTACTAATAGTAAGTGGGTTTGTTTTCAAATGTTCAATAATTACATCATCTTCCTCATATTCTTCTCCCAAATCTTTAATGGAGGTAACAGGGAGTGAATTACTGATAAAGCCATTAATGATATTATCCTCTGTTTCATCCTTAAAGTATTGTGCTTTTCTGGTGCAAATTCGTCCCACCAGGGACTATTCGAATCCATATGAGGTTTTTTTGGGGGACAAATATTCAGTGGCATGTCCATCTGAGATCACCACAGATCCAGACCTACATCTGATATATGCATCTGCAATGGCTAGCCACGGTCTTCCCAATATTAAAGGATGACCCCCTAGATTGGATTTGGTTTGTAAAATGAGAATGTCAACCAGATAGTTCCAGGAAGCCACGGTGATAACCACATATTCAATCATTCCTTCAGGCTTAACACGAGACCTATCTGCTAGTTCAAGCACTGTAGGTGTAGTTCTAAGTCCATGAAGTCCTAGGGAGATGAAGAGGTCCTTAGTCATGACATTAATAGCTTCCCCTAGATCAATCAAGGTATTGGTTATAGGATTATTTTCAATATGGATAGTCACTATGGGGTTCCCTGTGTCATTATATTTAGTCAACAAAGGCTGATCAATCATAAGAATGGACAATTTTCCCATGACATGGATAGTAGCAGGGTCTTTAGGTTTCCTCCCAGGTCTTTTGACGCATAGATCCCTCACTGTTTTAGCATAGATAGGCACTTCTTTAAGAGCTTGTAACAGCAGAATCCGTACATACAAATTTTGCAACTCCTTGAGGAATTCAGATTCAGGTTGTAAGACCAGCCTAGTTTCAGTTAATTGTTGAGGATATGGGGGATTTTGAATGCTAACAGTTGACTAAGCTACCACAGATGTACCAGCTTTACTCAAATTTGTTGCTGTAGGAACAACATACCTTCCCGAGCTGGCTGTTACAGATGTAACAGCGGGTGCTGTATCAGCTGTTACTTGTGTAACAACTGCCTCATAATCATCCATATCCTTCCTGGGTGATTCACTTTCTTTGATAATAATGGGAGTATTTTAAGATCTGATTACTTTCCCTGATCGAAATTGAACCTCATTAAGTCCTATAGGAGTAATAAGATAAGTCTGGAGGGTAACTGGAGCATCCATGCTCTGGGTTGCCTTATTATTTGGATTGGGGTTAGGTTGCACAGGTAATTGGGGTTGGACAGAATGTGTAGGATTTTGAATAGAAGTCAGTTGTAACTATTGTTGTTGCATTGGTATTGGAGAGGGTAATGTACCTTCGCCATTTCCTCTCCAGTTCTGACCCCAAGGATTGGGTTGCAATGGTGGATATTGCATTGATGGAGGAGATGGCCACTGGTTCCATGGTGAAGGAAATTGTGTTGAGGAAGGAGTAGGACACTGCCATGGGTATTGCTGACTACTATAAACATTATTCCAAGGATAAAAAGAAGAAAAATTTGAAGGCATATGTTGGGCCTCAAAATAGTCCCTATTCTCACTCCATTATTCACCAATACCTTCACATTACTTCCATATTACCTTCATGTCACCTTCATTCCACCTCCACATCATTACATTTACCTCATCATTGGGTTATAAATATGCTTTTCCAAAGTTTATTAATTCTTAACATTTTTAAGTGGATTTGTGGTTAAACTTTAGAAAATAATATGCTTATACTTATACTAACAATTAGAATGAGTTTGTTGACATGTGTAGGTACAAAAGAAGCGACCTAGGCACCCTTATGCGGAACTCTATGTTCAAATTCGAATTTGAGGAGATCATGGACCTCATGGAGGAGATCATGGAGGATAGGGTTATGTGTCACCATTGGTTGAGAAATATGTGGGCCAAAGGAGGGAATAGTGGATTTACATTTATGAGTTTGTTGTCATAGCTTTTGTATAAATAGGAGTGTTGTCTCCTTCATTTGTAATCTTGATTTGTAATGTAATCTTAATCTTCTTCTTGTTTTGTAATCTCTGGATTGGTAGTGAGAGATTAGATTGGAGAATAAATGTAATGGTTGCAATTGCAATTTGCAATTGATGATAAATAGGAGGAAGACTTCTTTGATCCTCTACATTTGAATTTTCTTTTGGTGTGCTTGTGAATCCTTGGCTATAGATCCCTGGCCACTGGCAGTACACTTTTTTCTTAGTAGGCTTTTTTATTTTATGTTTTCTTCTTGCAATTTCATTAGATTAAATTATTAGTTTCATATGTTTGGAATATTACCATTACCCCTTTCGTAGTAATAATATTTCCTTGATAAGATACGATTTTTTTATTTAATGTTTGATTTCATTATTTTAAGTTTCTGATTTATATGCTTGAGATATAAATGAATAGTCTCTTGTAAGAGAGCTTTAAAATTTCATGCAATCAATCAAAATTAGGTTTAAGTGCTTTAATTTCATTAGTTTAAATAGTTTTTTGATTAATATGATTAGAAATATTAATGAACAGTCTCCTGTAAGGGAACCTTAATATTTCCTACACTTGTCACAATGTCTTTAAATTTCATTTTGTTAAATGACTAAATAGGTATTGGAGATCCTAATGAAAGACCTCCTGTAAGGGAACTTTGGAATTTCTTCACCAAGCTTATTTTAGTTTGTCTCTAAGTCCATATATATTGGATTATCCTCGAAGTTTACTTACCCGGATTGATAATAAATGAAATTCTAATTTTCATCCGCATTTTAGACCAAACAGCATACCTGTAGGTCGTGGTTGCCATGGTCTCTTTGATCCAATAAAATAAGAAGATTGAACATCCTCGCTTGATTCTTGAAGTACCGCCTTCAGTCTGGACAACTCAGGACATTGATTTGTAGAGTGCACCAACTCACAGATGTTGCACAGGGTGACACTATTTAGTCCACATTCTCTTTCCAAATGTTTCTTTTTGCATCGGGGACAGAATATTGCTAAGGTTGCTTCAGCTTCTGCTTGTGTCTTCTTTACTTTTACCGTAGTGATCTGGGTAGAGAGAGTGCTCAGGAGCTTGGTTTTAAAATCCTCAAAGAAGTTCCTGATCTCCGCTCTGGTTACTCCTCCACTTGTGGACTTCTGTATCCGAAGTGAAGGGTCTCGAACTGAAACTCTCCCCTTGACCGATCCTCTTGAGCTACGCAGGCAAAGCTTCATTATCTCATCAAACGTTTCTTGCGATATTTTTGCCTTTCCTATTAGGTTTATATGTTCCATACAATCATCTCTTAAACCTCTTAAGAATATTGGCTTTAGAATTTCTGGGTCTCAGTTACTGAACTTAGACATCTGTAAATTGTAGTGGAATCGCTCCACATAGTCTTCTAGGCTTTCCTCCTCCTTCTGTGCAATTTTGAAAATTTCATCCTTCAAATCCTTGGTTCAGCAGTAGTCCTGATACTTAAAGAGGAAGGCCTCTCTCATGTCATTCAATGTTTGAATTGTGCCAGCACCCAATCTCATGAACCATCTTAATGCTTATCCTTTCAGAGTAGCAAGGAATAATTTCAGCTTCTGGGCATCTGAAGTATAGTCATAACCTCTACACAGCACATCGAATTCAAATAGAAAGGTATCAAGATCTTCAATAGCCATCCCCTGAAAGGATGGTAGGGATGATAAAGGGATATTCTTCATAGGAGCCTTGTCCCATGTTACTACTATTGGGAATTCAAAAGTAACAGAGCTATCTATCTTGACATTCTCATCCCCCATGGCTGATTCTTCCTGATGGGATGAACTAGCCTCGGAGTGCACTGGAGATTGACAAATAGAAGGATCAAGCTGCTCCAAGATCAACTATTGAACAGCACTACCAGGGTCCAATTAATGATCAACTAAAAATTGTTCCTCAGGCCCCTGATGATCGCCACTGGTCTCTCTGTGTCCTTCAATTCTCAGATCCTGTGTTGTGTAACCAGCTCCAAAAATAGAAGAAAAAGAGATATCAACGCCTTAGAAATAAGCGACTTTGAGGGGGCATCCTCCAATACATTACATAAATGAACAATTATTGGATGATACAATTTACAAAACCTCCTTTCTATATATAGGAGTCCATGGGGCCATAATGTAATCCTAGTGGGCCACAATGTAATCCTAGCCGACCTAACAATAATAATTTAAGGGCACAATAATAACAAAATGGGGGTTACAAGGTACAATAATAACAATAAGGGGGTTACACTAACAACAATAAGGGACTATACTAGTAATATAGGGACCTAACATGCCCCTCTCCTTCAAAAAAGTGTTGTCCTCAACACTTGAGTAGCTCTGGGTGCTTCTGTATAAAATTCTCATCCTCCCATGTAGAATCTTCGGTGGGTAAGTTCTTCCACTTGATGAGATACTCTGAAATTGATCGATTCCGTAGTTGTCGAGTTCTTTTTTCCATGACTGCTTCAGGTTCCAATATGATTTTCCCTTCCCCATCAAGTTCTGGAAATACTGTTTGAACTGGAAGATTTTCACCTATAACCTTCTTTAAGCATGAAACATGGAAAACTGGATGTACTTGCGAAGAAGCAGGAAGCTCCAATTTGTATGTCATAGTACCAATCTTTTGCAACACCTTGTAAGGACCATAGTACTTTGGAGATAATTTATTATCCTTCTTAGCTTGCTTGAGGGACATTTGTTTATATGGTTGTAGCCGTAAAAATACCCAATCTCCTATATCAAAACTTCTCTTGCTGCAATGTTGATCTGCCTGTTGTTTCATTCGATTTTGTGCCAAATTCAGGTTATCCTTTAAGAGTTGGAGAACCTCTTGCCGATGCTCGACGTGATCTTCCACTGCTTGAACATTCGAATTTTCCCTTAAAGATGATGTGATCGATGGTGGATGATATCCATAAAGTGCCATAAATGGGGTCATTTTTGCTGCGGTATGGAAGGAAGTGTTATACCACCATTCAGCGAGAGGTAACCACTTGACCCATTGTGTTTGTTTATCAGATACAAAACAACGAAGATATCATTCCAAACATTTATTTACTATCTCAGTTTGACCATCAGATTGAGGATGATAAGATGAGCTATGAGCTAATTGAGTACCCAAACAAGAAAATAACTCCATCCAAAAATTTCCCGTAAAAATGGGATCTCTGTCGCTCACAATAACCCTTGGGCTTCCATGTAGCTTTTGAATTATGTCCACAAATGTAGTAGCAATTGTACTTGCTTTAAATGGATGAGATAATTCACAAAAGTGTGCATACTTGGTAAGTCTATCAACTACCACCATGATGACATTCTTTCCTTTGGACTTAGGTAAACCTGTGATAAAATCCATTGAAATCTCCTCCCAACGTTGACTAGGAATGGATAAAGGTTGTAGAAGTCCCGGGGTCTTAATTGTCTCCACTTTATTCTACTGGCAAACCAAACATTCCACCACAAACTTTTGAATATCAGATTTAAGGCCATCCCAAAAAAATTCTTTCTTCACCCTGTGGTAAGTTTTTAAAAATCTGGAGTGTCCTCCTAAAGGAGAAGTGTGCAATTCTAGAAGAATCTTTTGTTTTAGTTGGGAATTATTACAAAGATATAAGCGATCTTTGTACCATAAGGAATCATTTTTCCAACTAAATGTATCAGATGTACTAGTATCTTGGTGCAAATTTTGAATGAGTGTCCATACATCTTTGTCCTTCTTCCATTCATCTCTTGCTTCGGTTATCCAATCTGGTTGGATAATAGAAATGGCACAAAGCAATGCTTCCACCTCTTCATTCTTTCTTGAGAGTGCATCTGCAACAACATTTAGCTTCCCTTTCTTGTAGGTTATTTCAAAGTCGTAACCCAACATCTTTGTGACCCATTTTTTCTGCTCTTCTGAAGATAGTCTTTGTTCCAAAAAGTGTTTAAGACTATCATGATCAGTTTTTACCTTGAAGTGTCTTCCCATAAAAATAGAAGAAAAAGAGATATCAACGCCTTAGAAATAAACCACTTTGAGGGGGCAACCTCCAATACATTACATAAATGAACAATTCTTGGATGATACAATTTACAAAACCTCCTTTCTATATATAGGAGTCCATGGGGCCATAATGTAATCCTAGTGGGCCACAATGTAATCCTAGCCGACCTAACAATAATAATTTAAGGGCACAATATTAACAAAATGGGGGTTACAAGGGTACAATAATAACAATAAGGGGGTTACACTAACAAAAATAAGGGACTATACTAGTAATATAGGGACCTAACATCCTGATCAATAATTCTCCATTGTTATTTTGAATCTGGAGTTTTGATATCAGGAGTGGATATGTTGTTCGAAGGATGGTGAGTTCTAGACACGGAAGACACCGATGGTCTAGGCCTTGATATGGTGGGTGCTTTCTATGGTCTTGTCTTCCTATTATATCTGTATGATGTGGACTGTTCCTTTTCTTCCCTTGAAATCAGATCTCCAAAGAATGTTTTCCTTCCCAAATCTGCGCTCTTCTTTTCCTTCTTACGACCCATCTTTCCTGTAGTTAATAGAGTGGGGGGTGTTTGTAGATGTTGATGATGTCCTACCGAAACACATGGGCCCTATGTGTATCAATTAATCCTATAAGTGCTTCAATTTATACAAAAATGAGCCTGCCCAAGCTTGTTAAAGCGATGCGGAGGTTCTTAACTCTCGTCTTACCGCCTTGTTGAGGCAGTAAATCCCCTCTGCTGAAAGAGGTGATCCCACTAGCCCTGGAGTGGGTCTAGCAACAATCGAAACATGCTACGATATCTACTCCTAGTTACAAATGACAGAGCTACAATAGATAGCCTACCTCAATTCCTACGCTGCTGTTGTCGAAGAAGAAGCGCTACTTCTCGTTCCTAACTTGACAGATCATAATCCTTTCGCTCACCGCGTCAGGACACCTGTACACATGCAGAGAAGAAACGACGGCATACAACATAATAATTCAAACATGTAACTATCAATCAGTCGAAAAGGATTGAACTAAATTGTATTACACAGATAAGCAATACAATAGTGGAACCAATAACATAGTCGAGCATGTATTAAAATGTGAAAGAAATATTACAACTGAGTTTCGATGTCACGTTCTTCCTTTGGTAGGGCTTCCAGCAGAGCATGTCTCACGAAGCTTGTCGGGAATTTGAACAAGGCTCTCTCTCTTACGGGGTTCTCCTTGGCTCTGCTCTCAATAGTCACTCAGCTATAGTTTACTTCCCAAATGTTCAGCTAGCCTTCTATCCAGGAGTAGGTAGCACTTTGTTGTATAATCCTCCTTCTTTCCTTGGAATACAATTGCTGCAAGAATTTTCCTGCAGCAAGGTAATTAGATATATCTACATACTATGGTGAGTGAGTAGAGATGGCAAAAAGATACTCATCTGGAAAAGAATCCTCAGTAGCAGTGCAGTCATCACTTATAGTTAATCTAGAAAGGAAATCAGCAACTACATTATCTTTTATGGGTTTATCTAAAATAACAATATAAAATTCTTGTAAAAACAATAACCATCGTGTAACTCTAACATTAGTAACAGGCTTGTTCATTAAAAATCAAATTGCAGCATGGTCAGTGTGTAAAAATACTTGGTACCCGGTGATGTAGTGTCAGAATTTGTTGATAGCATGCACTACTGCTAGGAATTCCTTCTCAGTAACAGTGTAGTTATGTTCCATTAGATTTAAGTTCTTGATGATGTAATAAATGGCATAAGGTTTCTTATCCTCTAGCTGGCCCAAAACAACACCCACAGCCATGTCATATGCGTCTGTAGAAATATGAAATGACAATTCCCAGTTTGGTCCTTGTAAAATAGGTGTTTCTGTTACACAGTTCTTCAACTTTAAAAAGTCCTGTTCACACTTTCCTATCCACACAAATTTCACATCTTTCATAAGTAATGAAAATAGAGGAGATGTGATCTTTGAAAAATTATCTATAAACCTCCTATAGTATCCTGCATATCCCGAAAAACTATGTACCTCTTTCGAAACCTTAGGGATCGGGATTTTCGAGATTACCTCACTTTTTGCAGGATCTACCTTGATTCCTTCCGTTGAAATTAAATGCTCTAGCACAATTCCCACGGTCATTATCATGTGGCATTCTTCCGTGCTCATAGCAACATTATTTTCTTCACAATGTTCCAGCACTTTTTCCAAGTTAGCTAATGCTGTCTCAAAGGCATCCCCGTAGGGTGTAAAATCATCCATAAATATTTCAAGACAATCATTCAAAATATTATAAAAAATACCTAGTATTTCCCTTTGAAAGGTTGTTGGTGCATTGCAGAGACCAAAGGGAAGGACCTTGTATGCAAAAGTACCCCATGGACAAGTAAAGGTTGTCTTGTCTTGATCTTCTGGAACAATCTGTATATGATTATAGCCACTAAACCCATCTAGAAATGAAAAGAATTTTTTTTCCAGAAAGAGTTTCCAAGACCGTATCAATAAATGGTAAGGGTAAATGGTCTTTTTGAGTGGCCTTGTTAAGTTCTCTATAGTTGACATAGACCCTCCATTTACCATTCTTCTTCAAAACTATAACAAGCAGAGACACCCACTAACTATCATAAATGGGGTAGATGAAATTAGAATTAAGGATTTTCTGCAATTCTTCTTTTACTATCTCCTTAAGTGTGCGGTCATTCGGCGCTGAGGTTATCTAACAGGTTTGCAATCTTCTTTAAGGTAAATGTGGTAAGTGCATAGGGTAGGATGGATTCCTTTCATATTGGTATGGTCCCAGGAAAATTCCTTTTTGTATTTCTGTAATAGTTGTATCAGCAATCTATTTTGTTCAGCAGTCAGGTTATGATTGATGTTTAAACATTTTCTAGGTTTGATTTCAACGGGACTACTAATAGTAAGTGGGTTTGTTTTCAAATGTTCAATAATTACATCATCTTCCTCATATTCTTCTCCCAAATATTTAATGGAGGTAACAGGGAGTGAGTTACTGATAAAGCCATTAATGATATTATCCTTTGTTTCATCCTTAAAGTATTGTGCTTTTCAGGTGCAAATTCATCCCACCAGGGACTATTCGAATCCATATGAGGTTTTTTTGGTGGGATAAATATTCAGTGGCATGTCCATCTGAGATCACCACAGATTCAGACCTACATCTCATATATGCATATACAATGGCTAGCCACGGTCTTCCCAATATTAAAGGATGACCCCCCAGATTGGATTTGGTTTGTAAAATGAGAAAGTCAACCAGATAGTTCCAGGAAGCCTCAGTGATAACCACATATTCAATCATTCCTTCAGGCTTAACATGAGACCTATCTACTAGTTCAAGCACTGTAGGTGTAGGTCTAAGTCCGTGACGTCCTAGGGAGATGAAGAGGTCCTTAGTCATGACATTAATATCTGCCCCTAGATCAATCAAGGTATTGGTCATACGATGATTTTCAATATGGATAGTCACTGTGGGGTTCCCTGTGTCATTATATTTAGTCAACAAAGGCTGATCAATCATAATAATGGACAATTTTCCCATGACATGGATAGTAGCAGGGTCTTTAGGTTTCCTCCCAGGTCTTTTGACGCATAGATCCCTCACTGTTTTAGCATAGATAGGCACTTCTTTAAGAGCTTGTAACAGTAGAATCTGTACATACAAATTTTGCAGCTCCTTGAGGAATTCAGATTCAGGTTGTAAGACCAGCCTAGTTTCAGTTAATTGTTGAGGGTATGGGGGATTCTGAATGCTAACAGCTGAGTCAGCTACCACAGATGTAGGACCCTTACTCGGATTGGATGTTGTAGGAACAGCAGACCTTCCCAAGCTGGCTGTTACAGATGTAACAGTGGGTATTGTATCAGCTGTTACTTGTGTAACAACTGCCTCAGAATCGTCCATATCCTTTCTGGGTGATTCACTTTCTTTGATAATAATGGGAGTATTTTCAGATCTGATTACTTTCCCTGATCGAAGTTGAAACTCATTAAGTCCTATGGGAGTAATAAGATAAGTCTGGAGGGTAATTGGAGCATCCATGCTCTGGGTTGCCTTATTATTTGGATTGGGGTTAGGTTGCACAGGTAATTTGGGTTGGAAAGAAGGTGTAGGATTTTGAATAGAATTCAATTGTAACTATTTTTGTTGCATTGGTATTGGAGGGGGTACTAGACCTTTGCCATTTCCTCTCCAGTTCTGACCCCAAGGATTGGGTTGCAATGGTGGATATTGCATTGATGGAGGAGATGGCCACTGGTTCGATGGTGAAGGAAATTGTGTTGAGGAAGGAGTAGGACACTGCCATGTGTATTGCTGACTACTATAAACATTATTCCAATGATAAAAAGAAGAAAAATTTGAAGGCATATGTTGGGCCTCAAAATAGTCCCTATTCTCACTCCATTATTCACCAATACCTTCACATTACTTCCATATTACCTTCATGTCACCTTCATTCCACCTCCACATCATTACATTTACCTCATCATTGGGTTATAACTATGCTTTTTCAAAGTTTATTAATTCTTAACATTTTTAAGTGGATTTGCGGTTAAAATTTAGAAAATAATATGCTTATACTTATACCTAAAAATTAGAATGAGTTTGTTGACATGTGTAGGTACAAAATAAGCTTCCTAGGCACCCTTATGTGGCACTCTATGTTCAAATTCGAATTTGAGGAGATCATGGAGGATAGGGTTATGTGTCACCATTGGTTGAGAAATATGTGGGTCAAAGGAGGGAATAGTGGATTTACATTTATGAGTTTGTTATCATAGCTTTTGTATAAATAGGAGTGTTATCTCCTTCATTTGTAATCTTGATTTGTAATCTTAATCTTAATCTTCTTCTTCATTTTGTAATCTTAAGTTGGTAGTGAGAAGCTAGATTGGAGAATCAATGTAATCGTTGCAATTGCGATTTGCAATTGATGATAAATGAGACGGAGCTTCGTTGATCCTCTACATTTGAAATTTCTTTTGGTGTGCTTGTGAATCCTTGGAAGGATCCCCATTGCCTAGCAAGTACACTTTTATTTTAGTAGGCTTTTATTTTATGTTTTTTTTTGAATTTCATTAGATTAAATTATTAGGTTCATATGTTTGGAATATTAACGAATGACCTTTTTTAAGAAAGTAATAATGTTTCCTTCAATTAATCTGATTCGTTATTTAATGTTTGATTTCATTATTTTAAGTTTCTGATTTATATGCTTGAGATATAAATGAATAGTCTCTTGTAAGAGAGCTTTAAAATTTCATGCAATCAATCAGAATTAGGTTTAAGTGCTTTATTTTCATTAGTTTAAATATTTTGTTGATTAAGATGATTAGAAATATTAATGAACAGTCTCCTGTAAGGGAACCTTAATATTTCTTACACTTGTCACAATGTCTTTAAATTTCATTTTGTTAAATGACTAAATAGGTGTTGGAGATCCTAATGAAAGACCTCCTGTAAGGGAACTTTGGAATTTCTTCACCTAGCTTAGTTTAGTTTGTCTCTAAGTCCATATATATTGGATTATCCTCGAATTTTACTTACCTGGATTGATAGTAAATGAAATTCTAATTTTCATCCGCATTTTAGACCAAACAGCATACCTGTAGGTCGTGGTTGCCATGGTCTCTTTGATTCAATAAAATAATAATATTGAACACCCTCGCTTGATTCTTGAAGTACCGCCTTCAGTCTGGGCAACTCAGGACATTGATTTATAGAGTGCACCAACTCACAGATGTTGCACAGGCTGACACTATTCAGTCCACATTCTCTTTCCAAATGTTTCTTTTTGCATCGGGGACAGAATATTGCTAAGGCTGCTTCAGCTTCCGCTTGTGCCTTCTTTTCTTGTACCGTAGTGATCTGGGTAGAGAGAGTGCTCAGGAGATCGGTTTTAAAATCCTCAAAGAAATTCCTGATCTCTACTCTGGTTACTCCTCCACTTGTGGACGTCTGTATCCGAAGTGAAGGGTCCCAAACTGAAACTCTCCCCTTGACCGATCCTCTTGAGCTACGCAGGAAAAGCTTCATTATCTCATCAAACGTTTCTTGTGACATGTCTCCCTTTCCTATTATGTTTAGATGTTCCAGACAATCATCTCTTAAACCTCTTAAGAATTTTGGCTTTATAATTTATGGGTCTCAGTTACTGAACTTAGACATCTGTAAATTGTAGTGGAATCACTCCACATAGTCTTCTAGGATTTCCTCCTCCTTCTGTGCAATTTTGAAAATTTCATCCTTCAAATCCTTGGTTCAGCAGTAGTCCTGATACTTAAAGAGGAAGGCCTCTCTCATGTCATTCCATGTTTGAATTTTTCCAGCACCCAATCTCATGAACCATCTTAATGCTTCTCCTTTCAGAGTAGAAGGGAATAATTTCAGCTTCTTGGCATCTGTAGTATAGTCATAACCTCTACACAGCACATCGAATTCAAACAGAAAGGTATCAGGATCTTCAATAGCCATCCCCTGAAAGGATGGTAGGGATGATAAAGGGATATTATTCATAGGATCCTTGTCCTGTGTTACTACTATTGGGAATTCAAAAGTAACAGAGCTATCTATCTTGACATTCTCGTCCCCCATGGCTGATTCTTCCTGATGGGATGAACTAGCCTCGGAGTGCACTAGAGATTGACAAATAGAAGGATCAAGCTGCTCCAGGATCAACTATTTAACAGCACTACCAGGGTCCAATTAATGATCAACTAACCATTGTTCCTCAGGCCCCTGATGATCCCCACTAGTCTCTCCATGTCCTTCAATTCTCAGATCCTGATCAATAATTCTCCATTGTTGTTTTGAATCTGGAGTTTTGATATCAGGAGTGGATATGTTGTTCGAAGGATGGTGAGGTCTAGACACGGAAGACACCGATGGTATAGGCCTTGATATGGTGGGTGTTTTCTGTGGTCCTGTCTTCCTATTATATCTGTATGATGTGGACTGTTCCTTTTTTTCCCTTGAAATCAGATCTCCAAAGAATGTTTTCCTTCCCAAATCTGTGCTCTTCTTTTCCTTCTTACGACCTGTCTTTCCTTATTCAATAGAGTGGGGGGTGTTTTTAGATGTTGATGATGTCCTACCGAAACACATGGGCCCTATGTGTATCAATTAATCCTATAAGTGCTTCAATTTATACAATAGTGAGCCTTCCCAAGCTTGTTAAAGCGATGCGGAGGTTCTTAACTCTCGTCTTACCGCTCTGTTGAGGCGGTAAATCCCCTCTGTGGAAAGAGGTGATCCCACTAGCCCTAGAGTGGGTCTAGCAACAATCGAAACACGCTACGATATCAACTCCTAGTTACAAGTGACAGAGCTACAATAGATAGCCTACCTCAAGTCCTACACTGCTATATAAGTTTGTCCTTCGAAAAAATCCAACCTAGTACATTTAACAAGCCCTAGGAAGGAGGAACTCGAGTAACATCATTTCGATGGAATCTGATGTCATCAGTTTTTAACGAGTCTGACAAAGGAAGAACTCGGCGTCTTTTCATGTTTAGAGAGTTTGAAAAGACAACGAAAAATAAAGCTCCAGTAGTCCCTTTTCATATATAGTCCCACAAATCTGAAAAGGTAGAAAACTATGTCTGAGAGAACCTCCTAGTCGCGATAGGCTACGGTATTTCTTTTTCGTAAATAATCTATCCCAACCCGAAAAAGGGGTAAACGTATACTGGGTAGATTTCATTTCGTATCCAATTTAACGAGCTCAAAATGACAAGTGACTCAGCCATCTTTTTAAGTTTTAGAGAGTCAGAAAAGAGCTGAAAGGAAACTCCAGTAGTGAATTTTTTGTGTTTTTAACGAGTCCGAAAAAGTGTAAAATACAACTCGTGTTGTTGTCCTAATCACGTGAAAACCTATCGCTGCACAAAAAGCAAGTGTAAAACCCATTTTTCGACAAAATATAATAAAATATCGGAAAAACGAGTCCCAAAACCTAATTTTGATTTTGAAAAGTTATAAATATTACCAATAGTAAAAACATATTTTCTTTTTACCTTTTTACCTCTTTGCAGAGCAATAGTGAGCCATTTCCTTTGTGATCTTGAGGTGATGACTGAGAGCAATCCAGTGGATGGAATCGGATCCCGTCTTCTTCAGGTAACAGCCGCTTCCATTAGCCATCTTTTAAGCCATATTTCATAGGTTTTAATTGTCATTTTGCATCCCTGAGGGGAGGAATTGAAAATTTAGGGCCTCTGCGGTTGGCGAGGGTATCAGGCACGGACCCGTGCCATCCGACCCTTTTTCACACAGGGGTCGCGCCAGGTGGCGCGACTGTCAGAAAAACAGCCGCGCCAATCGCGCAACCCATCATTCCGCTCAAATTTAACAAAAATAGAGCCAATTAATTGTTGTTTTAAGTACCCAAGGGATATTACAATGTGTTTATGACCAAATTGATGCAGGTACACAGCAAAAATGGTGATTGAATGGAAGGAAAGAGAGCACAGTGAGGAAGATGATTTGGAAATGGGGAATGAGCAGTGTATGAATGCTTTCCGAAATTGCGGTTTGAAAAAATTCTTCCTAACGCCATGTCTCTGGGCTCAGCCCGAACTACTAAAATATCTGATAAGTATCTGGGATGAGGACGAGGAGAAGTTTAAACTTCAAGATCAAGTACTTGAGCTCAAAGTGTCAGATGTATACTTCATCACTGGACTGTCGTGCAGGGGTCTGGTTCCTATCTTGACTGGCACTAGGCCCTCAGGCGAAAACATGACAATGGTCATGGACAGAGTGTGCGCAGTGGCACGCAAAGGGTCAGGTAGAAAAAAGGTAGACATTCAGACTATTCCTGATCTAGCACTCAGAGTAGTGCTACATACTATTACGCGGGCTGCAAGGTCGCAGGCACCGCACGAAGCTACCAAGACAAAGTTCCTTGTCGCGTCAGAGTGCATGAACCCAACAGTGTTTGACTGGGCTACAGCCGTGACTATGAACATCAAACGGCAACTGGCCAAATGCAAAAATACCAAACTGAAATAGTTTGGATATGGATCCATTTTGGTATCGTTATTCCTGGAACAACTACCTATCTTCCAGGTCCAGGGGGCTATAGTCCCGGATCCACCATTGAGAGAGCCACGGATGGATCAATGGGCAGCATTGATGCATTGGGCAGGGGGCGGCCAGCAGATGTCGTGGCAGCTTGATTTCTTTGGATGGCTCCGACGATAGCTGATTTTCATAAAGGACTGGCCCTATGCGGGCACTGATTTCACTGGAGACCCAGACCTTCCGCTCTCGGAAGGAGAGGACTGGGATGAGGAGCTGGGTAAGACTCTTTTTAATTTTATGAGTTTTATGATTTTTTGGTATACATGCATGTTCTAACAGCTGATCCTATATGTATGCAGATGTTGGCCCAGAGAGGCCCGCCGGAATGTCACCAGTGGCGAGGAGGACCCCTCTCGCTTATGACCCTCAAGGTGAGGGGAGCGAGGCGGGTGAGCTTGTGCAGAACTTAGAGGGGATTTCTTGCGCAGTTCCGGATTATGCTCATCTAGCTGATGTTCCCTTAGCTTATCAAAGGCACACCGTAAGGGTGCCAAGTCATCTCCACCACTTACTAAGGTAGTTGGTGTGGGCAGTGACGTGCTACCATGAGCACCATGCTGATTAGTCGCCTAGGCTTTTTTATATGCATATTTTTTTAGAGATATGTTGTCTCTGGATGTAACTGAAACAAACATGTATATTTTTTGGTTTTATATGATGCACACATTGCAAACACTCAACATACATATATACATCTATTTTCTACATGGATGTTGCTTACATATGATGATGTTTTTACAAATTGCGTAAATGTCTATCTTATACCATGTTGGCTACTGCATCTGTTAGTGTATTCATTCGTCTTGGTATATGTTGATATGTAATGTAATCAAAATTTCTCTCAAGTAAACGAATACATAGATACAGTCTTAAAATGCATGGGTTTCTAACTGAATAATGACCACTGAGTTGTAAAACCACAAGCTATGAATCTAGATGTACAAGTAACGCGCGAATACTGAGGTTAACAGCCTTGTTTAAAAATTCCAAAAAGGCACTATACTCTGCGACATTATTTGTAGCATGCCCTAGACAAATACCTTGTAAATTAACCAACTCATCAGCAGGATTGTAAATTACCCATGCTGCCGAAGACAGGTTCCTAGTACTGCAAGAGGCACCATCCGCGAAACTGACATAAGAAGTAATAGACATCTACACAATTAGGAAGACCCAATCAGCAGAAAAACACTTACAAAGCACACCACACCACACATGCACAAAAATGAAAAAATCACCTATGTACATATACTACGCAAGAATGATTCAAGCATAATATTTCTTCAGGTACAGCCCATTTCTGGGCTGCGCCAAAGGAAGACCTTCATAATCGATCATCTCATAAGCCCCATTTTTCAATACACGTTTAACGATATAGGGCCCATGCCACATAGGTTGGAATTTTCCTGCCCCAAGCTTGTCATGGGCTTGATCATACAAGAGGACGAGGTCCCCTTCGATAAAAGAGCGCGGAGAAACCATTTGATCGAAATGAGCTTTAACCCACTTTTTTTGTGCCTCGATAACCAAAGTAGCCAAGCGGTGAGTTTCATCCAATCTCTCGAGATATAGGAGATGTTCTTCCTCCAGGGAGGTATCGGGCAGTAATTCCACAGCCAATTTCAGTGAAGGGATCTCACATTCAACCGGAAGAGTAGCTTCTAGACCATACACAAACTGAAAAGGTGTGAATTCGTTCGCACTCTTCACTGACGTTAGGTAGGCCCAGAGAGCTGAAAATAATTGGAGATGCCAACTTGATTTGTGTATACCAATTGTTTGTTGAGGCATCGTGACAAACACCTTGTTCACGGCTTCAACCTGGCTATTTTCCTGAGGGTAGTATGGCATTGAGTTGTCGTGATGCAAGCCCAACTTTGATGTCAGCTCTGCCATCATGTAGTCCCGAAAATGAGATCCATGATCAGTGAAGATGGGTTGAGGAATTCTGAAACGCGTGATTACATGGTTAAAAATTAATTGTGCAGTTGTCTTACCGTCTGCAGCTAGTGTAGGCATTGCTTCAGCTCACTTGGTGAAATAATCTACGGCAACGATGATATAAGCATGCCCCCCGGTTGAGTAAGGGTTACACATCATAAAATCAATGCCCCATTTTGAAAAAGGGCCTACAGTAATGACAGGATGTAATGGGAGAGGCAGCACCCACATCTTGCGTTGGAAAATCTAGCACGCATGACACTTTCGTACTGCAACAATACAGTCTTTAAATATAGATAGCCAGAAATAGCCCGCACGAAGGATCTTCCATGCGGTAGCATAACCGTACATGTGACCGCCACATGCACCACTGTGACAGTCATTCAGAACTTTCTCAGCCTCCTCTAAGGTCAAACACCGGTGGAGTACAGAATCAACTCTGACACGATATAAGGTATCTCCGACAATGCGATATGGTTGCGACTGATGTCAAACGCGACGTCGAGCATCCTTCGTTAAATCAGACCGGAAGGTAGATGTCTGGAGGTACACAATGATATCACCGTACCATGGATCGAGAGTGCTGATTAAGAAGAGAGTTTCGTCCAGGATATGATCCTCGGATTGAGACAGAACAGAGTCAGTAGGGAGAGAACAAATGAGATCAGCAAAAACCAGCGATTTATTTAATTTAGCAGTAGTGAACTCCAAATCAAACTCTTTGAGGATCACAATCCACTTTGAGTACTTGCCCCCCAGAAATTTTCGAGACAAAATGTAAGTCATGGGGTTGCAGTCAAAAATCACGGTTACCGTGCGTAACAGAATGTAATGGCGAAACCATTGAACGGCCTGGACTGCGGCCAATGCCAACTTCTCGACGTGTGCATAATGTGTTTCAGTGTCAAGGAAGTTCCGAGACAGATAATAAACCACATGTTCGTTACCGTCATCGTCATCCTGTACCATAACCATGGAAATCGTACTGAATGCAGCAGCCAAATAGAGAGTAAAGTCACGATGATAATTTGGAGGACGGATTAACGGAGCATTGAAAAGAAACGTCTTAAGGTTATCGAAATATTTTTGAGCAATCTTGTCCCAATAGAAGGGAACGTTTTGCTTTAGAAGTCGCGTAAACCCTTTGGCTACCTCGGCATAGTTCGAGATAAAGCGACGTAAGAAATTTTCTTTCCCCTGAAGACTCTGAAGTTGATGCAACTAGAATGGGGAGGGAAGATTAAAAATAGCCTCGAAATTGAGAGGGTCAAGGAGAATTCCATCCTTAGAGACAATGAATCCTAAAAGTCGACCAGAGTCAACACAGAAGACACACTTCTGAGGATTAAGCCTGATGTTGTAACATCTGTAGCGGAGATGTTTCGGATGGTCTTCGCGTAGATCTGAATGAGTCGGAAGGTCATCCAGGTATGGCTGAACAACATTAAATATGTCACGAAAGGAGTAAGACATGGCACGCTGGAAGGTGGCCCCAGTGTTTTTTAAGCTGAAAGGGAGCTTCTTATAGGCAAATGTTCCCCACGGACAGATGAAAGCGGTCTTATGTTGATTGGATGGAAGGATATTGTTTTGATTATAACCCTAAAATCCATCCATAAGCAAAAATATCTCACTCCCCGCATAATCATCGATGATATGATCTATAAAGGGGGTGGGATAGTTTTCCTTAGGATAAGCCCGATTGATATCGCGATACTCAACACAAACTCTAATTGTGCCCTGCTTCTTATCCACGGGGACAATATTGGAAACCCACTCTATCAGAGGGATTGGATATATGAAGCTCGCTTTAAGAAGTTTCTCAACTTCAGCTTTTATAGCAGCGGATTTCCGAGGATGCATTGGATGTAGACGCTGGCGCACAGGCTTTGCGCCGAGATAGGTGGGAATTTCGTGCACGACAATACTGGGATCGATTCCAGGCATCTCTTCATAAGACCACCCGAAAACATCATGGAATTCGCGGAAGAGACTAGTGTACACTTGAATCTCATCGGGAGAACAAGTGACTCCCACATGGATGTTCTCAACGACCCCTGGTTTAATGGAGATGTCGATAAGAATCGTTTGGGTAATATTACTCAGATTTCCTTCCGAAAATACTTCATGAGTCAATATTGGCATTTGGAGAGGCGAAGAGGGAACCTAAGATGAAAAATGCTTGATACAATTAGACATTGCCCCCAGGCCAGGCATGAACGAGGAACGATGATGTCCATCGCTCCACAGCAGATCTTCAAGAGACATAGTCTCCACGATAGCTTTGTCAAACGGAAAAACTTCTCTCAAAGGATCGGGCGAATCTGCATTGCCGAGCCAAGGGGATTGAAAATACACATCAAGAGCCATGCTCAAAGGATCATTATTAGCAGGAGGAAGATCTGATGCAGCAATGATCTCACAATAATTGATTTCAACTGGGGTCAGAGGCATCGATTCTCCAAAAGAGGCAACTTGTTCAGGAGAAGGGATGATCCATGGGTCATCTGACCTAGAGATCATATTGACTTGAACGGTGTTCGGTGGTGGAATGGGAAAAATACCCATGAGAACGGGGTCCTTGAAAAGACTTGGTCCTATACTGTTGGGGGTATTATGAATTTTATCCACGTATGGTACGTTGTTCTCAGAGGATGAGGTAAAGAAAGACAACTAATTGACAGTAATAATCTTGCCCTCATGTGGAAACTTCAAAATTTGAAAGAGGGTAGACAGAACACACAACATGGCATGGGTCCAGCTGCGACCGAGTAGAAGATTGTAGTTGAGTTTGGCATCAACAACTTCCACTTCAACGTTGATTGTCTTACCTTGCAATGTAATCGATAGACTCATGAGAACACCCAAGGGTTTTGATTCCATTCCATCGAATGCCTCAAGGGCATTGGGAGATGAAGTGAGGGCTGGAGAGCCAATGGCCTTCCAGCAAGCAGATGACATAACGCAGGTAGAGGCAACTTCGTCCACAATGGCTCTGTGAATGTTGAGGCTGTTAATATCAACGTGTATAACAAGCGCGATCTGGTGCGGAATTCGAGGGACGAAATTCTCTAGATCGAAGGCGAGAAGGATAGAATCGGCGGAATCGATTCCGCCAATAGCAGATAGCAAAGCTTTCTGTTGAGACGGACAACTCTGAAGTACTTCCAACGCAGACATCGCAGAAGGCACCTGTGCCAAGTCCTCAACGATGTTGTAATTCTAAGCAGCACGGGCATTTGGATTATAGAAAGACTTTCAAAGAACACTTTTAGAAGGTGGTCGTATAATGGATTCAGCACTGGGCCTTTCAATCTTGAGAGGACCAAAGGTAGGTAGGGGAGGAGGGCCATCAACGACTTCCTTCCCAGCTTCCTGGCATGATCCGGAATAATCCTTCGATCGAGTGGCAATAGAAACAGGTGCAGCACCATTCATCATGAAAACCTGAGACCCAAATGGTGCAAATGGCGAAGGCTGCTCGACCATCTAGGTCTGCTGAGATGGAAAAGGTTCCTTAAGAACTACCGGATTTCCCTTAGAGCCCTTAAGAACTTGACTAACTTCAGATTTTCTAGGACAATCTTTGGTGTAGTGGTCTTCATCACAGATCAGGCAAGGGTACTTTGGTTTTCGTTGTGAACCATCATCAACACATGGTTTGGACAATTCTGGCTTTCGAGCATCGGATTTGCCTTTGCCTTTGCCCTTCTTCTTCCCTTTGGAAGTCTTGTCCGCAGGATTGGCCTGAACGGCGTTGACCTCTGCGGTCTTACCAGAATCTAGAGTAGTTTGAGGAGCAGAATTGTTGGAATAATTTGATTTCTGCTTCCCGTTGGAAGACTTGTGAGAAGTCTGAGAGACAAAACCAATAACACTGTCTACTAATGGGGTAGTCAGTGCTTTAGAGGTCCCTGGTCACGGGGCATCAGTCAAGATGTCGTATAATGTGCCGGACTGAGAGTACACTAAATCGAGGTACTGGGCACGAGTGTAATGTCCCAAATGGGAAAAATAGGCTCAGGAGGGAATATCTTGAGATATTCCTCTATGAAATCATAGTAGCATGGAAAACACACCAGCAACTTCTAAACCATAGATATACTAGTAGGGTATTTACTGGTTATATCACCTCCAAGGAGAGGATGAAAACTAGAGGCTTCCTAACCCGTTCTAGACTCTGTCTATAGAAGACTAATGAAACACAGAAAGTGTGGGAATAACAAACTCCTCTTAGATTTTTCTTCCCTTGGGAACCTTAGATCTACATATCTAAAGAATGGATCCAAAGAGAAGCAAAAACTAAACAAGTGAGAAGCGGGAAATTCCACTCTCGGAAAAATCTGCAATAGGCTCAAGGAGGACGTTTTATAAGAAAGCCAGTGTTAAATAACATAGACCAGGGCTGGGTTCCCTTATTTTAGGCTATGTGGGACCTCCATGCAGAGTTTCAGCAAAAATAAATGATTTTATAGGGCTTAAACAGATCTCCCACAAACAACACTAGCTGAAAATCAGCTAAAGGAGAGAGTTGGTTAATGGAGAAACCCTCCTTCAGGAATTGCGCGGTTTCTGTTGGAAATCACTGGAAATCAGTCATAAAACCCATATTACAGTATTCCAGCAATAAATCAGATCCATAATGAAGTTCTCTTATAGAAGCATTAAGTTTACATGAAGCAAGAGCAATATTCCTTCAGAAATTATAGCTGAAACACATGGAAAAGCTGCATAAATACTTGACAGCGTTTTGTATGAGGAGCTTCAGCTTATGTAGGTTAAACATCAGATCTAAAATTGATAAACAGCTAAAACATCAGATCCATACCAGATCTGGAAACTACTCAGCCTTCTTAACAAGATCCCCTTGGGGTTTTATCAAAATATTGCACAAGAAGATGTAGATCTAGCTTTTAATACACTGAACTGCAGAAACTTCAGAGATTTATGAAGATGGATTTCATTACATTAAATATCAGATCTGAAAATTATTAGATCAGCAAGCTACTTTAAAATTCTTCAAAGTGAGAGGTAAGCCTCAATCACCAGAAAGCTAGTACAAGAAAGATCTAGACAATAGAGAAGCATGTACATGAAAATAACACAGTATAAGGAAGAGACTGCGTAGTAGCTAGAATGAACTGATACAATAAATTACAATTACAGATCTGAAAGTGAAATGAGAGTAATATCCTCTTCCGGGTGGTCACAAGACACCCTCCATGAGAGAAATATCCTCTAAACAACTAGATCTTGCAGATCTAGTTCCCCCACTTGCTACAAATCACAAGCAGCTGCAAAACCCTCAACAGGACCAGCACTGCTATAGAAATGAAGCTTGGCCATAATGCCGGATAGTGGAGAGATGCATCAGAATCCCCTCCAAAGATCTACTCCGTGGAAGGAGAGAGGATTCCTAAACAGGAAATCCTCTTCCCTTAGGCTAAACAGTCAAGAGACTTGAGTTGCTGCAACAACTTCTCAAAATTTTTCAACAACCTTTACTTGCTACCTCTCCTTCTATTTATAACATGAGGGCTTGCCAAAACCCTAAACCATCTTCTTCAACTTATCCCCTTTCACACATTTGATTCTCTTCTAGAAGTACGTTGTGCTTGATGGATAAGCTTCCCTCCAAACTGCGTTGTAGGTGGGCCAAGTTGACCCATGCAAATGAATTTCCCCTTTTCACACTTAGGGGTGTTTAAAATAATAGCCCAGATTTATCCTCTTTCACATTGGGCATGTATTTATTCTTAACTTAGAAGTTTAATAAAACTCCTTCACATACTTTTATTCATGAATAAATCAAACTGAAATTAGAATGCAATGTTCCCATTTAGCTGCAAAAATTGGGACATTACAACGAGCAATGGCTTGTTCCTCGGTTACACATGCCCCCATAGCGATGTCTTGTGCAATCTTATTGACAAAGGAGGTAGTGAACCAGTGAGTTAGAAGCTGATCAGGAATGTCAAAATTGATCAGACGACGACGGTGTCTCCATTAGTGAATGTGATCTGAAATATGAGTAGCTTTGTCCTGTTTTAGAGATGTCAGGAGATGCGTCCTGGCTTCGTAATGAACCGGTAACTGGAAATGTATCAGGAATTCCATAGCTAGAGTATTAAAATCTTGAAAAATACCACAAGGCAGCTCTATATACCATTTAGTAGCAGCACCGATGACTCGTGAGAGTGCGCTGAAAAAGACGTAGACGAATCGAGTCATCAATCCAAGAATTCGAAGAACACCATAAGTGGTATGTCATGACATGTGCTTGGGGGTCTTCTCCAGATTTTCCCTCAAACTTAGGACAATCACCAGGCACCTTCATCGGAACCGAAGGCCAATACAGATTATGAAGAATCGGATCATTAGTCAATTTGGATACGTTTGGTAACTCCAACGTGGGGAGAAGAGGTAATTAAGGGTTAAAAGGCATGCCAGGTCCCCGATAAGGAGCTGTACCTATACTCCATCCTGGTTGAGCATAACTCTGGCCCCATTGGTTCTGTCCTGGAGGATTCTGACCATAGGGGGTATAAGCCAGATAATGAGGTTGATATGGCAGCTGATAACCAGGATACAGGGGTTGATAACCAGGATACTGAATCTGATTATACGTGGGCCCTGTTTGAGTAGTGTATGGATTATAAGTATAGCCTGGTTGTTGAGGGTAATAACCAGAACCTTGAGGCATGTTGTAAACTGGTCGAGACTGACCTTGAAGGTAATAGCCGCCTTGGGGTCGAACGGGATGCTGGTAAGTGGGGCCCTACTGAGTCAAATAAGTCGGGCGCATAGGTGGATTCGGCTGTGGCATAGAATAGATCGGCTGCTGAGTAGGGTTAACAGGTTGTGCAGGTTTCCCTAGTTGAACAAGTTGATCTGGCTGATGAGGGACACCAGGTTGACCTGGTTGAGCAGGTTGGCCTGATGGAAGGAGTGGGCCAGGTTGTGCCTGATAACTAGGTTGACTTATGACAGGACCATAAGATGGCCCTGGTTGTGCAACATTTTTACCAATCGGAAAATGAGGTTGTTGAGGTTGCACCAAAGGTTGAGAAGGATGGGTTTTCCCCTCAAGACCATATGGAGGTCCAGGTTGATACCCCGGTTACCCTGTCGGTCCTTGAGGTTGCCCTAGTTGGACCACAGGGTGAGGCTGCAGAGGTTGACCTTGAGGGTTGTAAGACTGCCCTTGCGGGCCGTAAAGTAATCCCTGTTGGCCCGAAGGTTGTCCCTATAAGGGTTGTCCTTGTGGGTCGTACGCATACCCTGGCTAGGCCAAAGGTTGTCCCTGGAAGGGTTTTCCTTGTGGGCCAGAAGCATATCCTTTCTGAAACAAAGGTTGTCCCTGAAAGGGTTGCCCTTGTTGATTAGAAGGTTGCCCAAGCTGGGTAGATAGAAAACCGTTAATATACTAATAAGCCTCATGAGAAGGAAAACAAAGGGGGTTGCTCTTCTCATCATATTGATATGGAAATACATAATTCGGGGCACCATCTACTCCATAATGGGAAAAGTAAGGACAATTAAGATCCTAAGAGGAATGACCAACCTCAGAGATTGACGGTTGTAAACACAGCCGGTACTCCTTGGGAGAAATGTTCTCAGGAATGGCAGAAGCTATATAAACGTCTTCAGGAGCTGATGAGGTCCTAGTTGACTGAGTAGTGACAACAGGCGTAGATTCAACCATGCAAACAGTAGGTCTAACAGGTGCTAATGTGACAAAATGAGATTCCATGAGAGGTGTCGATGGCGACATCCCTAACAAGGGAATGGTCGGATTCGTGGATGGAGTCGATATTCCCATAGAGGAAATAGCAGCCATGACCTGACTTAAAGACCTATATCCAGCTGGAAGCATTGGACTAGCTGAAGACATAATAGAAGGTTCAGGGATGTCTTCGAGAAAAATCTGGTAATCTTCACCAGAAGTAGGAATTCCCTCACTAGGAGAAGAATTGGATGAATCCATATCTGACCCTACCGTAAGATCTTCTAAAAGACGATGGGGACTAGGAGGTATGACAGCAGCCAAAAAGGGTGATCCCGATGTAAGAGGAGGGAAGTGTTCCCCTACTCCAAATCCAAACCAAGCGTTGGACAAGGGCCAATCGAAGTCAACTGGTCCTCCAAAGGGAAGTTCAGATATAACCGGTCCCCCATCAGGAAACTCGGATACAATGGGCTGTTGATACTCAACAGAGGACTGGGAGACCTCTAATGAATCGTTTGTATAAGGACTACCAGTAGAAAAAATTGATGGTTTCACCACTATGACTATAGAAAAAAAGAGGAAGAGATCAAAACAAAGATGCTCGGGAAAAAACCAAAGCAAACAAAAATAGGCCTAAAAATCAATCTCTAAATGGGTGTGTGATCGTAGGTGATTAATTTTACCACATTGAAACTAGAAATTTTATTGTTTCATGTTTTAAGAGTCTATAAACGAGTAAAATATGACTCTATCACATTCAATTTGGAAACAAGCGTGAAAGGACAAGCGCTTGATGATCTTTTCAAGTTTAGGGAGTCAGTAAAGATCAAAATTACTGCTCTAGTAATCTAGGTAAATGGGTGTACCAGATATCCGTGAACTACCATATACACCTTGGTAAAAATGAAAGAGAAATTAACCAAGGACTTGACGTACGTGCAGGTAATCTCCCCGAATGTTGTGTCTGGTGTATCACGGGTAAAAGGCGACAGACTCGGCTTCCTACAGATAAAGGATTTGCAACCTAATGGGGTCTCCCTTTATATACTCGACGGTATAGGGAGCACAATTCCGTACTAGCGCTGTCTGTAGCCAGATGGCGAGAAACAACTACTAGGCTTAAAGACGCTGGAACACGTCTCTACCTTAGACTACTAGATATTATGTTAAGTTTCAATGTTTCCTTAGGTTAATTCAGTAAATTTTAAAGTTGATCTTCAATTTATGTTTCAGCTTCAAGGCCCTATCAAATGTTGGATCTCGTAAAACCTCTAGATGCAGACTACATGTCACAAAATATCATTTTGTTCAATGAAGAGCTATCTACGGGAGCGTTGAGAGCTTTCAAATGACAACAAAACGAACACACAAAAACATCCACTACTGTTTCCAATGCAGGCTAACGAAACTAGAAAAATTTTCTCTAGAGTTTTATAACACTAGTAATGCAAAAGAGCTTTCAATTTTCACTATGCCAATCGAAATGCAAAATATTTTGATTTTTGTATTTTTTAATATATTAGAGCAAATGCACTAAATGAATGAAAAACTAATGAAAACATCAATTTGAGAAATGAAAAAGAGAGAGTTGAAACAAAACAAGTTCACTCAATTCAAACGCACACAATCAAGACTCAAACTGATGACGAAATCCCTCAAAGCGAAGAAGAATCTCGAAAGAGACTCAAACAAACCATGTAATCTAGGCTTGGAGTAACACAAAGTGAAACTGAACGAAAGAGAGAACAATCACTCAATTAACGCAATGATTCAATGGAATCCAGCAAGATGAATGCAAAGAAGCAAAAACAAAGTTGACCGGGAAAGAAAAGACCCAAAACTCCCACGGGAGGCTCAGCACACTGAAGCACCTAGAAGCCCTAGGGCTAGAATGAAAAACTGATAGAAAAAGGCGAAAAACCAGAGGAAGGGGGCTAAACACAGTCAAAAATGACTTCAAATCACTCAAGCAATTAGAAAAAGTGAACCAGGACCAAAATTCAAGCTCAGAAAGTCCAAGAATATGAAAACCCTAATACCAAGCAAGGTTGGCGTGCCTGTTTGGTTGTAATCTACACCAATCAGGGGTTGGCGCGAGGCCCTAACTAGCAACTAGCGCCAGTTGGCGCGACTGACAAGAGCATAACCACACCAAGCTAGTTTAGCCTAGAAAAATATGAAAAAAGGACAAACAGAGGCTGGATCTGGTCTTCTGGGGGCTGAACAAGGGTTTAACACCAAGGAAGGTGAACCAGACAAGCAGACTAATCAATCAAAAGCCAAAAAATAACCCAAAGGAGGAAGGACTAACTCCCACTGATCCCCAGCGGAGACACCAAATTGTTGAGGCGGTAAATCCCCTATGCGGAAAGAGGCAATCCCACTAGCCCTAGAGTTGGTCTATCAAAATTTGAAACACGCTACGATACCGACTCCTAGTTACAAAAGACAGAGCTACGATAGATAGCCTACCTCAAGTCCTATGCTATTGTTGTCGAAGAAGAAGCGCTACTTCCCATTCCTAACTTGACAAATCATAATCCTTCCGCTCACCACGTCTGGACACCTGTACACATGCAGAGAAGAAACGATGGCATACAACTTAATAATTCAAACATGTAACTATAAATCAGTCGGAAAGGATTGAACTAAATTGCATTACACAGATAAGAAATACAATAGTGGAACCAATAACATAGTCGAGCATATTTAAAATGTGAAAGAAAGATTACAACCGATTTCTGACATTGTGTTCTTCCTTTGGCAGCGCGTCCAGCAGAGCGTGTCTCACGAAGCTTGTCGGGAATTTGGACAAGGCTCTCTCTCTTACGAGGTTCTCCTTGGCTCTGCTCTCAATAGTCACTCAGCTATAGTTCTCTTCCCAAATGTTCAGCTAGCTAGCAAATAGAGAGGGCAGGCTTTTATAGAGGGAGAAGGAGAGGTTAGGCTCCCTATAATCATGGGGGAGAGACCTATCTCTTAATTAGGGAGATCCAGAGGCAAACAACCCAACCTCATTTTGGTGATCCGTTCTAAAGTTGTTAGAATCAAAATTCCGCCTTCTATTATTAAAAAACATTCCTTAAAAGGCTTGGCGCGGGCATAACACAGGGACAGAGCGCTAGTTGGCATGCACACTAGTGTGCATTTTCCCCATTGGCGCGAGGGATGAACTGGCTACCCGCGCCGATGCCAAAACATGGATTTTTAGGGTTTTCCAGAGGAGATGTTCTTCAGGACAATTCTTTTCCTTATGCAAAAGGATGCCATTAAGGTTTTTTCAGGACATTTTACTGTTCACAGGTCACGGGAATAGTACTCCAATGTACGGGACGAGGGATTGCAGGGACGGTGAAAAAATGTCGTGTAACACGCCCAACGACTGTATATTTGAAGGAACTCTTAAAAAAAACACCCAAAATTCAATTCCTTAGTGTCCCAACAAGACATTGGTGAGCCTGCTCAAGTCCGTTAGAGCGATGCCCAGGTTCTTACCTCTCGCCTTACCGCCCGACAATTGTGTCACTGGAGACACTCTAAAATAAACAAAACGCTCAAAAATTCAACCTCCTAAGTGTCCCAGCAAGACATTAGTGAGCCCGCTCAAGTCTATGAGAGCGTTGCGCAGGTTCTTACCTCTCATCTTACTGTCCGAAAATTGTGTCGCTGGAGACACTCTATGAAAACACACAAAAATTTCACTTCTAAGAAACAAATCTAATTGATTGGATCTTCACTACCATCCCTGCCAATGGCACCAAAATTTTGGAATATATAAATCACTTATTAAATGACTGAACAACACAAATTTAATTATCGATCCAGGGACGTTTGTTTATTCCAATGACAGTTGCACTATCTGTGCCGATACACCAACCAGAAGTAATTTCATACAAAAGAAATTTTTGCTGAAGTAAATGCTAGAAATAAATCACTCATACAGAAATAAAAGGATCTAAAATATTGAAATCATACTTTAATTGATATGTCTATCTCGCCACACAATAAGTACCCAACTAGTGTCTCTATTATCATATGTGTAACAGCATATAAAGTATTGAAATCAAAGCAGATATATTCTCAGTTGAACAGCAGCAACAACACTCTATTGATACATAAACTTAAATACAACTACATACACACAACTACTTTAATCACTGCAATCCCTGCTAATAAGGAGGGCCCTTCCTCACTAGCAGGGTGCAGGTAGGGAAGGAACTTTAACGGAAACTAAATAGAATCATGCATGTAACAGCAATAACAGGATAATCTGTATTAATTTGAACATAATTACAGAGCCAAAACAACGTTGTTCTCTGCTAACCTCTCAACCTCTAGGGCTGAGAACTATATAATGGTTACATCAGAAAATCCAGGGATAGATCAGTCATGAGAATCTTAAGATTCTCATGGTGATTGAAATAGAACACATATAGTTATAACCACTTCCTAATAAAATTCTGACTAGAAAATAAAATATTACAATTGAAATCACCCTTAGGTTATTATCCCAAAAATACAACACTAAATAACTCCTACAGCTATCATAATAGAATCACAGTTTTAGTGCAACGGCCAAAGGACAGATCATCAACAAATATTGACGAGGTCAGTCAATGGTACAACTATATCAGCAGTTCGCCAACGCTTCTGTAACAGCAGTTTGTCGACGGGTCTGTAACAGCAAGGTGTAACAGCATCGCTTTGCTATAATAGCACCATCTGAACTGCTCATGTGAACTTCATGTTCAAGATATTTGTGTTGAGATTCAACAAGATGATGAGCTTAGTGAAAAGAGTCGCCTTCACTAAGTGGGCCCGCAAGCTATTTTTGGCGCAAAGTCTATTTTTAGAATATGTCTATTTTTAGACATGTCGATCATATTCTATGAGTTGCAGGATGCTATTTGTCAATGGTTGGTCAAGTTGGAAAAATATATGGACTTATATTTTTAGACATTTTGGGCGGAGTCTATTTTTAGACTTCCAGTCTAAAAATAGATATGTCAGATATTATTAGCTCTTAATAATATTTGGACTCTAAAAATTATCTTATTCTCTTGGAGCACTTCAGTTCAGTGCACAGATGTGGCACAGCAGCTGACAGAAGGAATTACGCTATTCCTGAGGGTTTACTGGAGCTATTTCATGGAGGACTCAGTGAGAACTCAAGTGGCAGAGTTATGACACAGTTGGAAGAAATAGTTATGGAGTTGTATTCAGTTTAACTCAGTTAGACTCAGTTGAGCTAGTTGTATCTAGTCTAACTGATTGATACACTAGTGAGAGTGGAGTGAATTAATTATTTAATTAATTCATAAATAATAACTCATTAATCAACTGAAGAATACATCAGTTAACTACGGTGCATGGCAGTTTCAGTGGAGACCAGTGGAGAGATAGGTGAAAGGGCAAGATAGACTATCAATTGTGACTATAGTGATGCATTGATTGCATCCAACACTCAGTGGATATGCCAATGAGGATTGCGTGAGCAAGGCTGGAGAAATTTGAACTCATTCAGAGCCATTCTTCAGTAGGGATTGCGCAGTAGAGGCAGGCTATCAGGAGGGCAAAAATCAGTGCAGATTTTTGCTAATTGTTCTTCATTAGTGTGTAGCGATTGTATTGTACTGAGAGCTTGATATGATCAGCTTTGTATGAGGATTGTTACATGATCTCTATGAAATATATTATATATAGATAGTTGGGGTTTTTAACTTCAGGCTTTCCCGTTAAACAATTGTGTTAATGTGTGTGAATTTTTATTGTTTCATGTGTGCATTGCAATCTTGATTTAATTTCCGCAAATGATCAATGGTGGAATAGATTCTGTATTTTGCATGAAGTTAAAATAGTGTGAGATCAGGAGAATATTGGACATATAACACATAAGTTATATAATTTATACATGGTATCGAAGCAGTATTGATCATTGGAGGAGATTTCAATTATTGAAGCGGTTGAGTTTTGTGCTAGTGGAATTCGAATTTGCTGCAGTTTTTTCTTGGTGTTGAAGTTGAGCATTCATTGAAATGTCTTTCAACGGATTGTGATTGGAGTATGCCCTTGATGGGAGCTCAAATTACATAGCATGGAAGGACAAGATGGAGGTGGTGCTAGATGATAATGGGTTGAAGGATTTCATAGATGTTGATATTCCGAAGCCGGCTTCTAGCAATGCAGCCGCACTTGACGCATGGCAAAAGAAGGTAGCAAAGTGTCGAAGGATTCTGTTGGAAGGTGTGAAGGACCAAATTGTGTCTAGCCTTCATGGGAAAGCCACTCCATTCTTAATGTGGAAGGCTTTGACAGACTTGTTCCAAAGCAAAAGTGACTAGAGGAAGTTGGCGCTTAAAGACAAGCTCAGAAAAATAAAAATGGAGAAAGGCGATAGTATACCAAAACACCTCACGAAGTTTGTCCACTGCAAGGATGAGCTGGGAAGTGTGGGGGTTACTATTGATGAAGAAGACTTGGTGAGCTTGGCTCTCCTTGGGCTTCCGAAGAGTTGGCATAGCTACGAAGACTCTGTCAATGGATGGGAGAAATTTCCAGGATGGGAGCGACTTTGGTAGGATCTTATGCAGGAGGAGATAAGGCGGGGTACCAAGGATGGATCTTCATAGAAGAATGAAGATGAAGAAAATTTCGCTTTCGCTGCCAAAGCTCGGAAAGGAAAAGGGAATAAATCTTCCAAATCCGAAGCTAAAGGAAAGAAGCAGGATTTGTCCAAGGTGAAATGTTTTCACTGTCACCAGCACCGGTATTTCGCCACTAATTGTCCACAGAAGAAGAAGAATAAGAGCGTTGTTGGTTCTGCAGCAGGAGAGGCCTTAGCCTCACAGTTTGAGCTCGACTTTTATTTGATCGCATGTTTGGTTTAAAGTGTGATGGGATCGTTATGGTTTCTTTACAGTGGTGAATCTTTCCATATGACTGGAGACAAAGATTTGTTTAGTGATCTGGAGGAAAAGGATCTTGGAGTGCATATCGAGATGGGAAATGATGGTAGATACTGTGCGACTGGTATCGGGACCATTTATTTTTAGAGGGAGTCCGGTAAACCTTTCATCTTGAAGGATGTCATGCATGTTCCAGGATTGAAGAAGAATCCGATCTCCGTGGCGATGCTGGAAGACAAGGGTTATGATGTTGTTTTTAGCGACGGAAAAGCCTTCCTATGCCATAAAACAACTGGTAAAACCAGGAGGATAGGGATTCGAGTTAAGAATATTTATCAATTGTAAGTAGATGGCTGCGCTGTAATGGTAAGCAAAGCAGAAGGAGTGGTGAGCCGAGATGAGGGCGAATTGTGGCACAGGAGATTGGGCCATCTTCACCATGGCGCTTTGAAAATTTTGCAGTAGATTTCTACCGGGCTTCCCAAAGGTACACTTGCGCAGTCATATTAATGCAAGGGATGTACTTTGGGAAAATTTTTGAAGACTACTTTTCATGAGAAGGATAGTCGTGCTTTGACGATCATTGAGATAATTCACACAGACATGTGTGGACCTTTCTCGGTTGCTTCAACAGCAAAGCATAGGTATTATGTGATATTTGTTGATGAATTTTCTCGTAAGTGCTGAATCTTATTCATGCAGAAGAAGAGCGAGACATACTCAAAGTTCTGTGAGTTCAAGGCGCTAGTTGAGAAAGAGTCGGGGAAGCAAGTGAAAGCTCTCCAGAGTGATAATGGTGGTGAATACATCTCTGGTGAATTCAAAGACTTCTGTAGCAAAGAAGGAATTCGAAGAGAACTCATAGTGCCTCATAACCCACAGCAGAATGGGTTCGCGGAGAGAAATAATAGAACGATTGTGGGTGATGCACGGGCGATGTTGCATGATCAGGGCCTTCCCATACACTTGTGGGCTGAGGCATGCAACACTACGGTTTCTGTGCAAAACCGTTGTCCTCATAGAGTACTTGGCATGAGTACACCCGAAGAGGCATTTTCTGGTAAGAAGCCTGATATTTCTCATTTGAAGATTTTTGGCTCACCTGTTTACATTCATGTGATGAAGGATGCTAGGAAGAAGTTGGAGCTGACCGCAGAGGTTTGGATATTTGTGGGGTACACAGAAACACCCCACAATTATCGTGTGTATTTGCCAGACAGTTGGATGACTGTCGTGCGAGGGGATATCAAATTTCATGAGGAGAAAGCCATGAAGTTGTCGCTTGAGAGGGAGCTACACTTACATGTAGAAGAGGAGCTACTTGTTCCAAAAGATGAGCCTTAAGATGTGGATCAGCCATAAGAGGAGGTTCATGGAGTGGAAGAAACCACTCATGCAGCACCAAACATCAAAGGGCGGAAGCGTACTACAGAAGTTGAGCTACTGAATCTTGATGCAGTGCAGAATGTAGGAGTTCCTACATCACAGCGCAAACAGAGATAGTCACCTGAATGATTTACTAGATACATGGCTCTAATGAGAAAGTGTATCATGACGGAACCATCCTCTTTAGAGGAAGTTGTGGAGGATCCCGCATGGGTAAATGCCATGGTGGAAGAGTATGATTCGATTGTTAGAAACAGTGCATGGGAGATTGTCCCAAGGCCAAAAGGGAAATCAGTGGTAGGTTCGAGATGGATCTACAAAGTGAAGCAAGCTGTTGATGGGAGCATTGAGAAGTATAAGGCAAGATTTTTTTCCCGGGGCTTCTCACAGATTGAGGGGATCGACTATGAAGAAACCTTTGCACCTGTCGCAAGGTATTCTTCCATACGGACCATCCTTTCTCTCTCAGCGCAGATGGGTTGGCACATTGATCAGATGGATGTGAAGACTACATTCCTCAATGGAATCATTGAGGAGGAGGTGTACATTGAGCAATCTGAAGGATTCAAAATCTTCAGCAGCGAGTTGCATGTGTGCAGGCTCAAAAGAGCGTTGCATGGGCTGAAACAAGCACCTCGTGCTTGGTACACACGGATAGACAGTTATTTCACCGGACTTGGTTTTGCCAAGAGTGAGGCAGATCCACCTAACTCAGATTGTAATGGAGGAGAATTATCTATGAGTTATGTAGATGATTTAACACAACGGTGATGTGTTCTATGTTGACAACCCATGCAGATTCTGCAGAGTTAGTGATGAGCACTTTGGAGCCTGCCTTTCATTGAATTCTAAGGATTTAGAAATTGGCAAATGAAAAGAATTGAGCTGAACTAGCAGTGGACTCCGAGATATTTGAATGCACAGTGCAGGCTTGTTTATCTGACCCCCACCTCCTCTCCTGTGTTGAGGAAGAGGACACCTGGCAAGAGGATTCACTATTTCATCTACATTTGTTATTTGTCTGCATTTAGCATCTGGTGACACAGCTGGTGCAGAAACCAAGCCACAAGCCATGTATAAGCCATGAAGCTTTTTGAAGGCAAGCATGTCCTAAGGTATCTCAGGGGCACATCTGGGTATGGATTGTGGCACAGACAGTCAGATGAGGTGAAGTTGCATGGCTTCATGGATGTAGATTGGGCAGGAAGCCCAACGGATACAAAGAGCACATCTGGAGGGATTTTTAGTATCGGATCTACAACAGTTTCTTGGTACAATAGGAAATAAATCTCTGTGGCACTCAATTCAGTGGAGGCCGAGTACATGTCAGCAAGTTTGGCTGCATGCGAGGCTGTATGAATGAGGAAGATCCTAGTCAGTTTGTTCGGTTCTCATTTAGATCCTATTGTGATATATTGTGATAATCAAAGTTGCATTAAACTCTCAGTTAATCCAGTATTTCATGATAGATCTAAACATATTGACATCTAGTACCATCATATCAGAGATCGTGTGCAGTAGAGGATCATGTTTCTTTCTTACATTCCTACGGAGGATCAAGATGTAGATATTCTGACGAAGGCGCTCACCAGGAGAAAATTCGAATACCATAGAGACAGGATTGGGGTGGCAGATAATCCCTATCTTGTTGAGAGGGAGTGTTGAGATTCAACAATATGATGAGTTTAGTGAAAAGAGTCGCCTTCACTAAGTGGGCCCACAGGCTATTTTTGGCGCAAAGTCTATTTTTAGACTATGTATATTTTTAGACATGTCGATCATATTCTATGAGTTGCAAGATGCTATTTGTGGATGGTTGGTCAAGTTGGAAAAATAGATGGACTTCTATTTTTAGACATATTGGGCGGAATCTATTTTTAGATTGCCAGTCTAAAAATAGATATGTTGAATATTATTAGCTCTTAATAATATTTGGACTCTAAACAGTATCTTATTCTCTTGGAGAACCAGGTTCTACCATACGGATGTATGCAGAACGACGAGAAGGAATTACACTATTCACGAGGGTTTTACGGAGCTATTGCATGGAGGACTCGGTTAGAACTCAGAGTGGCGAGGAGGTGACACGATTCTTGAGAAGTCGTTATGGAGTTGTATTAGGTTTAACTCGGTTGAATAGGTTGAGCTAGTTGTATCTAGTCTAACTGATTGATACACTAGTGAGAGTGGAGTGAATTAATTATTTAATTAATTCATAAATAATAACTCATTAATAAACTGAAGAATACATCAATTAACTACAGTGCATGGTAGTTTCAGTGGAGACCAGTGGAGAGATAGGTGAAAGGGAAAGATAGACTATCAGTTATGACTATAGTGATGCATTGATTGCATCCAACACTCAGTGGAGATGCCAAGGATTGTGTGAGCAAGGCTGGAGAAATTTGAACTCATTCAGAGCCATTCTTCAGCAGGGATTACGCAGTAGAGGCAGGCTATCAGGAGGGCAAAAATTAGTGCAGATTTTTGCTGATTGTTCTTGATTAGTGTGTAGCGATTGTATTGTACTGAGAGCTTGATATGATCAGATTTTTATGAGGATTGTTACATGATCTCTATGACATATATTATATATATATATTTTAGGTTTTCAGCTTCAGGCTTTCCCATTAAACAACTGTGTTAATGTGTGTTAATTTTTATTGTTTCATGTGTGCATTGCAATCTTGATTTAATTTCCGCAAATGATCAATGGTGGAATAGATTCTGTATTTTGCATGAAGTTAAAATAGTGTGAGATCAGGAGAATCTTGGACATATAACACATAAGTTATATAATTTCTACACTTTGGTGCTACAAATGACACCTGAAAAGTCAACACAAAGTCCATCGATCTTCTCCAAACATTCACCATCAATTAGTCATAGAAAGGTATAATATATCATAATAATTAGTGAATTGGAAAAGTAATAAAAGAAAGGTGAAATAGCACAAATTAGGGTAAAAAGGTAGGAAAAAGGGGTAAAGATACTCCCATTGGTTATGGTTATGAGGTAAAATAAGGAAGATAAGTGAAGGAAAAATGTACAAAACTAGCACCCAACAAAAACCCTAATTAAGCTTAAGGAGAAATATAACTTAGATCTGCTAGATAAGGCCTCCCTAGTTGTTTAATTTATCATCCAAGGATTTCATGAAACAAATTTTAGAAGATTTTGAGCATTTTGAGAATTTTTGGTGATTTTTTGAAAATTCTGGAAAATTGGTCATTACAGAAGCGTCGTGCAGAGGTGCAATGCTTTTCCTCATAGCTTCCAAATGGGGAAAATTTTATATGGTTAGATTTATTTTGACTTCTACTTCATAGATATGACCTCAGGTTGGCATGAAACCCTCCAGTTGTGAAGAAAAATCCAAAAAATAGCCTCTTTTTCATGGTTCTGCCACTCATTTTTCCTCTGCGCGGTGCTTCTAGAGTAAGGTTGGGATAATGAGCTTTTCAAGGCCTTCCAAGGGGTATTTTATCATTTTAAGGGTTGGGATGGAAATAGGACACAAAGGGCTACCTAGCCTAACTTTCAGATTTGAAAATGGATGCCTAAAATTCAGTCAAATTCACCTTCAAAGTGGCGCAACGCTTCCGCTAAATTGCGCGATGCTTCTGTCTTGGATTCCTTTTGGACAGTTTTCAAGCCATAAAACTCCAAATTTTGAGGTGCAGTTGTCCAATGAGGTGTATTTTTTCTAGGAGAGTTTTTTTTGCCTCTCATTGAGGAGGAATCATGTAATTAATCAAGGATACATACACTCCTAGTTATTAACTAAATTTGGGGGGATTGTTTCTAACTTCCCTATATTCTAAGTAATGACTCATAGAGTGCATTTATGATGTATTTTGGATCAGGTTTCGACCCATTGAGGTGTGATGACTTATATTTTCTATATGTAGTCCAACTCAAGTCATTTGAGAGGTTGGATAGTTGTTATTTTCAGTGTGGAGCTATTATACAAATGCTTTTCAGTGAAATCAAAGACATGTTGCAGCTATAATCTTGGGACTCTAGTGGTATGCTTATAAGCATTGTTTTTTCTTTGTAACCTCATCAAGTTGAATGCTATGTTTTCTTTCCATCACATGAATTCTTCTATATGGTAATCTTATGAGTCTATGAACATATATATTTCTTTCCATGCTTTGTTTTATAAGATTTTCATAAATGTGTTTATACTCTTCTGATGAACGAATTCATTTAACATGCTCATTATGACTCTCTCTCTCTTTTCAAAACCTATAAAAAATGGCAATTAAAGTATGTTCTTAAGTTTACCTACCTGGCCTCATCCTTGTCTCTGCAACTGAACCTTTGAAATCAAACATAAAACCTAGACCTATTTCCTTTATTGTCATTCCTATCCAGCAAAAACTCAAAACAAACAAAACCCTAATTCACTGAGCTTTATAACTAGTCTAAGATCATTACATATCAAGTCATCTCGCTAACAGTAAAAGTGACATTGATAGAGCCCTATCTGGTTTTGGTAGGTAGCTACCAGACCTAAAGATTGGTTTGAGGTTACCTCCTTTAGTTCCATTCTCAGCCTTGGGAAACAAGGGGGAGTGATAACACTTGGTTTAGTTGATATTATTGATTTTTTTTATGATAAATTTTTGGAAGATATTTGTTGAGGCATCGTGTGTAATACATAATGCATGGGAGGACATCTGGTAGGTATGTGTGTTGATGTCTAGTTCCCGAAGTATGGAGGGTAGTGTTGGTCATAGATATTTGACCTTGCATTACACACCTAGTTCCCTGGGTTGATAGTTAGCAAGTAAGTCTAATGGTACCTAGAGTGGCTGAAAGCTTTAGTCCATCTTAGTCTCACTCCGATAGATTTTCCTGGTCAGGAATCTAGTCTGTGGCACTGTGTGTGCCTAAACTCTTCATATTTCATGTGTTTTGAGATCTTACATGTACTTGTATATATATGTGTAAACTATTAATACTTCCCTAGTTAATAGGGAGTGTTGAAGAATGTAACCAGGTTTAGTATTCATAATTGTATTTGAGTCATAATGACATGTATTTATCAAAAGAAAGAAAAAAAAATTATTATTATTACAATGACTTATTAAAGCATGGGTCTCATGATTGGGTCATCATTTTCTAGGTCAAAGTATCCATTGAGGACTTCTAGGTTTTATATTGAGTTATTAGTCATTGTCCATTTTATGAGACCCTTCTTGGGCTTTTGAATCATGTAAAAAGAATTATTATTGAGTCAAATGATTAATTTGTCACCTCCACACCAAGTCAGCCCTTCCTTGATGAAGTCGGCCTACATTAGGGAAATTTGACCCATAAAAGAGGCTATATATAGAAGTGCAGTTCTATCCATTTTCTCACTCACTCAACAAGTTCGATACATAAGAAGGAAGTGCATAAAAGTGTGAAGTTGCAAGAGAAGAAGGAGAATTGTATGAGAAGAACAAAGTCAAAGTTTTTGGGTTATATCTCTCTCATTAGTACGAATTTAGTAGGCAGCTGATGGGGTTCAAGTTCTGCTGTTGGATAGGCCGAAGTTCTATTGCTGGATAGGTCAAAGTTTTATGGTTGGAAGGTCAAAATTTTGCTGCTACGGGGTCGAAGATCTAGATCGAAGTTTCTGGAAGGAAGGGATTACTTGGTTATTGGAGTAATATTGTGTGTAGGTCTAAGAGTCTTGGATTATCTCGTCTTTTCTTGTGAAAAACACTTATGGAGGAGTTTTGAATGGGTTTTCCCCTATATAGGGGCTTTTCCCTAGCTGAGTGCCTGTATCTTGTGTCTCTTATTCTTGTGATATTCATACACACATAATTTGGTAATTTCTTGATTAAATATAATATAATAAAGAAGTAACAGAATCCAACATAATTCACAAGTAATTATCAAGAAATAGGAATCAAACCCTAATACTACTAGCATTGATTTCTCAACATAAAGTTAGGTTCTATGTTTTATCAACAACCCTAACAGGACTAGGGTTTCAACATTATTTTTAATGCACCCTAAGCACCAAAAGGCTAGGGCTTTACTTTGAACCCTAAAGGTTATGGTTTCACAAGAATGATCAAAATGATAGTATAACAAGGGTAGATTCAATCCAATGATTAATAATTCTAACAAGAATCTTTAAGATTCAAAACCCTAGACATAACGATGTCAATAATGTAAAGAAAAATTTAAAAGAGAATGAACATACCTTTTGTATGAAGAGAACCTTGTAACAAAACTTGTAGTTTAAGACATACCTTGAATTGTACTTTAACAAACCTTGTAGGACATCAATTCTTCAAGGGCTTCCTTTGCAACAAAAATTCTTCCATGTTCAATTTTGTCCTTTGAAGTCTCCTCCATAACCTTTGTCTATTATGAAATCTTTCATACCAAGGAAAATATAAAAGGTTATTAGCATATAATACAAAAAATATTGATATGAGAGGTATACCGAACATAAAAGAGGAAACAAGGAACAAGATACCTATATTTTGGTAAAATGGTTAAAGCTCCTTCTTAATCCAATATTTCTGAGGGATACCTATAACTTATCAAAATAGTTCAAAAAAAATCATGACATGTTAGACCTATAAATTCTAGAAATCAAAACATAGAGGAAAAAAATCCAATACTTAAAATAGAAGAATAAGAAGGATATGTAAGAAGTGAATTAGTAGTATAAGTCTTTGACTTCATATTCTTCAGTCTTGTTCTTCTTAGGTGGAGCTTCATCATTAATATTTTCTTGATCCCTAACTCTCTTCTTATTCCTTGGATTCTTAAGACATTGATTTTTGTGATGACCCATCTTATGACAATTGTAGCATTCAACCTTGGATAGGCCAACTTTATTCTTTGGTCCTTTGAACTTCTTGAAGGTTCCTTTCTTCTTATGTTGAGTAGAATAGGAATTAGAGGTATTTTCTTGTTCATCCTCCTTCTTGTTGTTTACCAATGATATTTGGGCTTCTTCTTGACTGCATGCATTCCACATTTGTTTGAAAGTTGGAGTATCCTTCCAACTGCTAATTCCTAATGTAAAAGCACTCCAATATTTTGGTAGTCCTAGAAGAGCAACAATTACGAGCTTTTTTTTTGTACAAATTCATCTATTGCTTCGATTTCATATCTTATTCTAGATATATTTACAAATTATGATGATATAGTATCGTATTTTTTCATCCTTATTGTCTTTAGTTCATTCTTGAAGCTTTTTATTTGACCAATGTTCTTGATGGTGAATAATTTGGAAAGAGCCTCCATTTCTTGAGCGGAGCCTATGTTGGATATGTATGGAATTACGTTGTCTTTTACTCCATCTACTATTATATTCATGGCCAAGATTTCGATTTCTTTCAAATTCTCTTTCTCTTCTTCATCTATAGGCTTCTTGACTTTTCCTTGAATAAGGTCCAAAACTTTGTGCTTAGCAAGGAATAGATCTATCCTATTTTTACATGCCCTGTAATTGGAGGATCCTTCTAGTTTGTTTTCTCCCTTCATTGAGTTTTTCATATTGTTATCTTCTACTCCTTGTGACCTTTCCTTGAAACCATTTTTCTTCTATTTCTCCTTTTAAATTTTAATAGACCTTTAGTCCACCTTTTATCTCCTTCTTCACCTTAACTTTTATACCATGTTAGAAAATCAGAAAGGACAAAATATTTCCAAATGTTGATAATTACCTCTTATATTCTTGTAGTTTTATTAACTTCTCTTATGTTTTTCTTTTATCTTAGTTTCATCAAGTAATCATCAAAATCAAAACACGAAGATCAAAGACACCACATGTAGGCACTCATCCAAGGCTAAAACCCCTCTATAGGGGAAAACCCAATCAAAATCTTCCACTAGCAAATTGAAGTTGAGATGGACCAAGACCCTAAACCAAAATATTTTCCTCCACCACCAAGTCAACCTTCCAATACGATTCAAAAAACTTCAGTAGTCTCTTCTTTTCCAATAGCTTCAGCCCACCAACAACCCAGAATTTTGGCCCCCAAAAACTCTAGAATTTTGGCGTAGCTATAGTACTGCAACTTTGACCCTTCCAGCAAGTCAACAGCTTCACACATGTGAGAGAGAGAGAGAGAATTTCGACTTCTTGTGCTTGATAACGACCTCCTCCTTCACTGCCCCCATTAATTGCAAATCGAACTTGTAGGTGATTGCACCAAATGAGGTCGAGATGTTGCCTTTATATAGGAGATTTTTCCCCTCAATTTGGACTGACTTGTCCAGTTTTAGGATGACATGGTGGAGGAGGCATAATTGATCTACTTTACATTAAAATTAAATTTATTTCTTTACAAATGAAGCCCAAGAAGGGTCTATTACATTATCACATGGACAAAGATACTTGACATAAACCCTAGAAGCCTATAATGGAGGCTTTCACCTATAAAAAATTAAGCCAAACATGAAACCTATGCTTTAATAAGTCAATTTCTATAATAATAAAACTTATTTTTATTTCTTTTGACAAATACTTTACATCGTGACTCAAATAAAATTATGAAGACCAACACTAGTTATATTCTTCAACATCGAGATACATCTAAATGCTAATAGAGTGATCTTCAAGCCTTCTCAAAACATTAGCTCTAATACTATGTCAGAAAATCAAGGGTTTTGATAACAGTAATTTGATTTTATTCTTTTTGTTAATTACCTGTGACTTATATGTGTATTTTTATTACTTCTTAGATGTTCTTCTTATTCATGAAACAATTATACAATAGTTCCAATATGTAGGAAAGTGAAGATCACAAATGCACAGTACATAAGACACGAAAAATTAGGCTCCAAGCCAAGGAAAAACCCCACCAATGGGGGAAACCCCGAAATCCTTCCTTGTACCAATGAAAATATAAAAGTCAATCCTGCCAAGTCAAACACTCCCAAACCAAGCCTCGCAAATTCTATCCAAATATGTTCAATCCTTTATTAATAAATCTTCCAGAAAATCACATAAGAAAATTATAGATCCGATGCATTTCGAACTATTGAATATAGTTCATCATCAGGAGAATGAAGATTGAGCTAATCAGATTACACAAATATATAATGCAAGATATGCAACGTTCAAAACCATTAATGAATTAATAAAATTAGTCGTTAAGGAAATAATTAATAAATAAATATAAATATTACCTATTTTAAATTATTATTATTATTAAATATAATCCATAAAGATAGAAAGAAATATTGAAAATCACAAAAACAAATCCAACGGTCAAAATAAAAACAACAAAACATAAACAAATGAAAGTATAATTAAACAAAATAATAATAATAAATAATATATGATAACATAAAATAATAAATAAATACTAAGTCAACAAATTAAACCACCCAAAATTAAACAAATTAAACAAATCCAACTGTCAAAATAAAAACAACAAAAAATAAACAAATGAAAGTATAATTAAATAAAATAATAATAATATATGATAACATAAAAAGAATAAATAAAGACCAAGTCAACAAATTAAACCACCAAAAAAAATATAATCAGTCTAATAAAATAAATTTAAAGGTAAAGAAATTAATTAATTAATTAAATAAATAAATGAAGAAACCTAAAAATGCAACCAACAAACTATATTTTAACCAATAAATGACCATATGTGTGTGTGTGTGTGTGTGTGTGTGTGTGTGTGTGTCAAGAATAAACCCAGAGAAGAGGTTAACACCAGGGAAGAGGAAAAAGGAACCCTACCATGAGTACAGAGACGGGATCCAACAACTGCTAAACCCTAGCCAAGCAACTTTAGATTCTGTCAAAATTTTGTAGTTCGACTCTAAAATAGATAGAGTGAAATTTGGATCTGCAGTAGACTTCAGAAACTCAGCCTCCCACATCTTCTCTAATGTGTCCTCTCTCTAAACTTCATACAATTGTAGTAGATGATCTCATACAAGTGAATCAAATGAACCAAGGAGGTCGAAATGTCTATCATATATATAGCTACCCACCACATCCAAAGTGGTGCCACTTGGGGTCTTGAGCCTACATTATGGAGGAGGGACAAATTGATCTTTTTGTGGACTTATATAAAAATTCATTTTTCTTTTCTTTTGAAAATCTCAATGGGACTTGTCTCAACTACATAATATTTTTTTTGTTCAATCAAATACAAATTATTTTTCAATTAGCATAAACAAAATGTTATTATGAAGACCCAACCTAGTTACATTTTCTAACACCTCCCTTCTTGTATTTCTTCCTATCCTTTTTTAATTTTAATAAATGACCTCATATACACCATTGACTAAAAAAAATCCCAAGGCATCATTTTTTTTTCTTTTGTTAGTTAGTCCCACATGGTTTTTAACTAACAACCTTCACATAAGGAGTGTCATAACAATACACTCTATCACCAACTATTTTACATGTTGTTGGAACTTAAGGTACCATTATTAGGAAAACAAGTATCCAAGATTATCTTACAAAACAAGGAGATCATGGACACCCAACAGAGAATTAGGTGCTCTATCATAATGGGCAATGGAAAAATATACACCAACTGCTAATATATAATTATCATTACATTTTCAACAAGTCCATTTCTACTCGAAGTACATGAATATTCATCGAAGTGCAAGAATCAACCTTTTAAATTTTACCATATTCAAGATACCATGGAGGCATTGCCCTCTAACACAATGAAGGTAGTCATAGATCTAGCTCATGTGTGCCATGCAACTAAGTTATAAAGGAAAATTAGATACAAACATATTTATTGATCCACATGTTTTATGTATGCATTCAACAATGAATTGAAAGACATTGTAATGTTCCTTCCTAAAATAAATTCCTAAAATCAATTTCATAATTTTGCATTTTTTACTATTATAGGGGCTCACGAAATTTTGGGGACGAGACTTAGGAGATGGGGGCCAAAATAATTTTGTTAGTGGAATTTTGGGGCCAGACCCACATGTAATAGGCACCCATTGGAGAGAAAGGTCAAAATTTCCAAGGGAAGAGGTCGAAATAGGGGATGGAGGGACCCACATGGGGAGGCAAGTCAAAATTATAAATAGAAGGGGCATAGAAGCTATTGGGGTCTTTTGTCAACTTAATTATTTTCTTTTTTATCAAGTTGTTGAGTTGGGTCACAAGTGTTGTTTATCACGGAGATTTTCAAGGGGAGATATCGCCCTTCTTTCGGTGGACTTCGTGTGCCACCCTAGGGAGGTAATCCATTGCTACGCGAGTGAGAATATTTGTGGATTTGGTGCTCAATTCAGGAGGTTTCCTTCAGCCAATTCGTACTTTAGGGAGGATACAATTGAGAAATCGTACCACTAATTTCGGATGGCTTCTGGGGGTATTTTTCGGGAGAAATTTAGTATAGCTTCTCCAGGGGAATAATAATCCTTGTGAATAATTTGGGGGTCAGAGGTTGTTGCTTTCGGGCAGGTAGAATTTCTCTTTCCTAGGACCTGCGCAGGAGACCAATTCTAGGCACATGTGGGAGTTGAGGAGAGGACTTATGGAGTTGGCTTGTGTAAGGGAATTGAGGGAGTCATCTGGGAGGATAAAATCCCAGCATTTTGGCACATTTTGGAGGGCTCCAGTAGAAGAATTTCAAGAGGGCCATATTTTATAGCCAGTTGTGGAGGTTGTGGTATTCGGGGTTCAATTTTGGGGGTCAAAACTAGACCAAAATATTTCTGGGTTTTGGTGGGTTTGTTGAGAGGATACTAGGTCTAATTTTGTAGAATTTTATAAGCACCAAACGTGGGGAAAATATTTAGTTTTTTCAGCCAGTATTTTAGTCTCACTAGGGCCAATGCAGATCCTTGGAGTGGAGTTTTTCTACAGTTGTTGGGAAGATTTTGTTGGACACCTGCGGCTTGTAGCTTGCCTTGAGCAAGGCCAGGTGCACTCCTTCCATCATACATTGTACTCCTATCATTTGATAATAAAAAATTGGCCCATTTTGGTGTGTTTCTGGAGCATTTCTGGTTGTCTGATTGCATGTGTCATTTATTTTGTTATATGTGCTTAATTTGCTTTGTTTATCACTATAAATTTCCAATTGGAATATTACAGTGTTATTAGAGCTCAAATATTGGCCCAACCATGGGTTTTCCCTATGACCTTGCAAGACCAGCAAAACATTACTTACCAGAGGCAGAGGTACTAGAGTAGGGAAAGGGAATTGGATATCACCCCTAATACTGAAACTCAGGAGCAGAAAGTGGGGGTAACAAACATGACAGAACCTAGAAGAAAGAAAGAGCTAGATTTTGATAGCCTCTTGAAGGCTATGAGTGATTTGGCTAAGGGATAGAAGGAGATACTGGAGGAAATCAAGCAGTAGAATCGGGACAAGGGCTTCATGTGAGAGTTCCTTTTTTGGAACACTTATGGGTTTTCCCATCAATATGAACACCATTCCCCACTAACCCACCCACACACTTTTAGTGGGCCTACCAGGACTACGTTTCCCACATTTCTGCCCTCAGGATCTGGTGAGGAGGGTGGCCAAGATGACATGTTTATGGGGGGATATTTTCCTGAGTGGCAGTCCATGGGGGAGGAGTTTTTAGTTGAATTTTCCTTCCGGGATTAATACCACCTCAAGCAGAATGAAATGGGTAGATGCGCAAGGGGTTCCAGCAAGCAGAATTCAGAGTTGAAGCATATTATTGGGAGGATGTATCTCCCCACTTTTGATGGTTTGTCTAAGTGTACGAGTAGAACTTAGGTGGAGAAGTTGGACACATATTTCTAACTCAACTAATTTACGGAGGTAGAGGCCATCAAGATGGATACGTTACATTTGGAGGGAGAAGCCCATGATTGGTGGTTCCACAGGCTTACTACGCTTGGGCATGCAAGCATAACTTCCTATAAGGACTTCACATGGAGGGTGATAGAGCATTTTGACTGGAGTGAGCCAGAGGCCCATTTTAGAGAACTCACACAACTCAAATAGACTGGCAGCCCTGAGTAGGACATTTAAGATTTTTTTAGGGTATCAATGATGGTGTCGAATTTGTCAGAAGCCAAGAGGGTTTACACCTTTTTTGAGGGGTTGCTTGAGCCTTTACGCAGGTTGGTGAGATCACACAGACCAGTCACAATGTAGGAGGCCATGACTTGCACCCAGGATTTTCAAGACGCAATCCCAAAGACGAGGGCACCAATTCCACCAAGAGCTTCGTTACCTCCTAGGGGTCATGACACCAGGGCTCCAGTGCCATTGGGATTTAACTAGGGGCATGGACAGTTGGATGAGGATACCAGGAGAGACCTCTAGAAAAGGAATCTATTCTTCACCTATTAGGAGCCTTAGGCATTGGGTCATAGATGCACAGTGGGAAAGGCCAATTACATTGAGGTCTTCTCTGACAGTGACCACGAGGATGACATAGATTTCGAGTTAGGAAGGGGTGACAGTGAGACACATGTTGAGAGGGTACCACCTCCACCACCACTATCAGGGGGAGCACCTTTCACACCAGCAAGAGGAGTCCTTGCATCCTTACGTGGGGTTCAAAAAAAAATTATTTTGAGGATCAGAGGCACAATGCAAGGGAAAAGTGTCTCAGTTTTGGTATACAGTGGGGCCACCCACAATTTCATTGATGCAAAGATGGTTCAGAGGCAGGATATCACTACCGAGGAGTTTGAGAGGTTTTCAATCCTTGTGCCAGGGGATAGGACCATCCGCTGTATATGATATGCCCCCGCTTTGACAGGGACCATTGGGAATTATTCAGTAACAGATCATTTATTCATGGTGGATGTACCGGACACCAATGTCCCCGCTTTGACAAGGACCACAGGAAATTATTCAGTGACGGATAATTTATTCGTGGTGGATGTACCAGACACCAATGTGGTGATGGGTATCCAGTGGCTCTATTCTCTTAGATGATTCACTATGGATTGGAGAAGTTGGAGATGTAGTTTATGGGGCTGGATGGAAAGTTGGATGTTCTTTAGGGCATGCTTTCATACCCCACGGATAGTTTTAGCGCACAGGATGGAGGCTAACTTGATACATGGGGACATTGAGTGGGCAGTGTATTTGAGGATTTCTGAGGATGGGAGTCATCCCAAAACAACCACACGCAGACATACAGGCAATCCTAGACAGGTACCTATTGATGGCCTCATAAATCCGTGGCAACAACAAGGGGGATAACCACTCGATCCGAACCTTAAAGCAGTTCCTTTTCCGTTTGGGGTAGTGGTTCCGACTGGGTATGATGGGACCAGTTTCCCCAAAAAAAAAAATTATGATAATTTGTTGGATTTCTATCAAAACATTTTAGAATGATGAATTACTACAAACTAATACAAATTTATTTCTAAATCCAAAGCTTTGAATTAAATTTAATCTAACCTGGGGATAATATTTAAATGCGATCTAAAGAGATATCTGTTCAATCTGTGATGATGAAAATAATCACAGATTTAATAGAATTATTACTGTGTAAGACGATTCTCTTGAAAAAAAGTTAATCAAAATAAAATGGGAGATATATCGCATTTATCTGATGACCATGTATAAAATAACTAATTTATATATTTATATCATACAATAGTGAAACTGATGTTTCAGAAAAATATATATATATATATATATATATATATATATATATATATATATATATATATTTAAAATTAATTCTATATATGATTCATGAAAGCTAATTTCATCACTAACATTCAGAAACAAAAATAACATACATGATAATAGTACCAGATGTGTATTACTATGCTTATCGGATTAGTGATAATGGGTCGTATCCAATTCTTCAATCAAAGAGTCATTTAAAGAATACAGAAGTGCACCAACAGTGATTCAACAAAATGATATTTATAACTGAAAAAGGTCATGTTCCATTACTTCATCAAGGCATCCACAAACTTACTTAGAAATAAGCATTCTTTGCAAATGTTCTTAAAAAAATATTGGACCCTTCTCTAAATTCATGAGAAGGGTTTAAATACTAAAATTAACTACAAACCAAATTAAATGATTTACAAAAATGTAGAGGAGGTTTCAAACAACCTTTCTCTAAAAACTTAACTTAAACAAAAATCTAGGAATTTAGAACTAATAATCCTGGCTTTATGGATCTTGCATTTCTTTCTGAGTGTGATCACGAAGTTGGCAGATATCTAGCATTTCCTTAAGCTGAGTTGGCTACGATATCCGTGATCTAATTTTCCCCTTGAAGATAGAATTTGAGTTTATCGACTGAGACCTTTTTGCTGACTCTATAAGGAACAGAAGAGTTTGTTGTTGATGATAAGGTTTGATCACTAAATTCCAGTATTTTTCTTGATCAAACTTATTAACTTTCTTGATCATTTATTCCTGTTGTTCTGCTCTCTGTGTCCATTTTAATTCTACTTCTTTTGTTTCTGAAAACACATCAAACGTGTTTTCTTTAAGAAGTCTTGTTCTAAACAATTGGTCACATAAGAGTTGAACACCCTCATTTGATTTGTTGGTTTTCTTGGTCGATTCCTTTTCTTCTCAGATGATTTGTGCTTTCCATTATGTAAATAACAATTCTTTGTGAAGCTTATCTATTTGTGGTAGATTAGCTTGTCTTCCTGCATCAGAATTTTTCCACTGAATGTGTTCCTCAATTTTCTTTTCGAATTTCTCACATTCTAGTTTCTGAATTTCTATTTGCTAAATCATTATCTTATTAAAATAAAAATAAGAATCAATCATAGAAACTCGATGACAAAATAATTTTTGCTCTTTCTTTATCATAGTATTTATATCAAGTGCTTCTCTGATGAATTGTTCTAATTGTGATAAATTATGTAGCTCTGCCATTGTTCTTTCTAGATGTACTTGCTTGTCATTAAGCTCTGTTTGATGTTTCAACTTGAGACTTTCAATATATTTATAATACTATGTTGAACTTTCATTGATCTGCTCAATGGAATTGGATTTTTCTTCCTTTAACAACTGGTCCAATTCTTGTATTTTTTTTTCCTTCTGTTTCAATAATATTCTAACTTCAGTTGCCTTATCAAAAGTGGTTGTGGCATATGCTCCTGCATATTGTGACAACTTAATTAGATGATCAGTGGGATCATCTGAGGAGGCTTTCTAAAGTACATCAACTGATTCATCTGTTGATTTCTGGGTTGTCTCATCAATCCTTTTTCTTTTATTCCTTTTTACTACAACCTTGTAGCTAGGACTGTAGAAAATATCCAATGATGGAATGTCTTCAATCTGTAGGATGATTTGATATGAAGAGTAAGCCGGTATGATTTCTTTGTCATGTATTACTGGGATTCTCTGTAGAGGATTGACGGTTTCAACTATCTTCTGAGAAGGCTCTGGCGTTTGAAAACTTGATGTTTGATCAGTGTTGACTTTTTCCTTAGGAGTATTTATTGCTTGGGAAAAATTTTCTCATTCATTTACCAGGTATTTTCCTTGAGATGATTTAGACTAATCTAACGTGCTCTGATCCTTTTGAACTGCTTCTGAATTTGATTCAGTGCCATTGTTCTTTGCTTTCTCTTGAAACTCTATTTCTTGAATAATTTGGTCGATTTCTAAATTTTCTTTTTTAGATTCAGATTCATCCTCAGATTGATCTGACTTATCATACTGTTGTTGTGATTGACCAGATTCATTTTCAGAGCCATCTTTCATTTCTTCATCGAAACTGACACTTGGAGTGTGTTTTTCATCTTCAATAACTATCAAATTCAAAGGGATATTTTTCAATCTCTTATTTCTATATACTTAAAAAGCTTCAGTGTTTTCGTCACTGGAAACCCTTTTGACAATATCAGAAAAATTTTCGATGCCTTGGAAGAAGTCATCAAATTTGTCTTCTTCCTTTATGAAAGGATTTGTTTTGACTTTTTCCATGTAATTTTTAATTTCATCGTTGGGATCATATAATCTTCCTGGAATGAATGCCAAACCTAATAACTGAATGTTAGGAATCTCTCTGTATATATGGTCGATATTAGCCAGAGCAAAGGTGCCGCATTGTAGAGGAAAAGAAGGCCAAATAGCCTTTTTATCATCTTTTAGTTGCTTTGTGACACCATTGATGAGTTGATAAGATATTTCCCTTGCAAGAAATATATCTGGAACATAGTAGGTTAAAACATGTGGAAAAGAAGAACTTCCAAATACTTAGATATATGTGAAATTTTCTTCAGCGAACCCTCTGGCTATAGGAAGAATATCTTCATTTGCTTCTTTGGAAACCCTAGGAGCCTTTTCATTGAAAATCATCTGATACATGGGTAACATAACTCCATAGCAGATTTTATAAAAATTTAAGTGGAATTTAGAGTCCCAGAGTTCTTCATGATAAATGTGAATTGGGATAGGTTTTTTAATGGTCCATTTCCAACCCATGATTGGAAATGTAGAAGTGAAACAGATGGAATCCATGACGTAGGTAGACATGCAAAAGGGTGAAGTTTCTTGGGATGAAGCACTCCTTTTATTCCTATATTCAATGATATGTTTGGCTAGGTAATTGGAAAAAAGGTCTGCCCAATTTAAGATAGATGAATTGACGATTGCGTCAATTAGGGGAACCCAATCTCTTGAGAACCTAGTACTATCAGGTTCGGAAAATATTCTACATAACATACCAGCGTCATAACAATAAGGATTAGGAATTTGTGTAATTGGGTACGTATCAGATTTATCCTGATTCAATTTCCCTTCATTGTATTTCCATTCCTGTATAACTTTGATAAGATCTAGATGCTTTGCTCTGAACATTTGCACATATCTATTATCATATTTCTGCTGCGGAGTTGGAAAATGGTACATGGCTGCTAAGTCTTCTGCTTTGAAATAACCCATAATCTCTCCTCTAGAATTCTTGAAAACTCTATCTTCAATATTTAAGTTTTCGACTTCCCACCTAATCATGTCTGTGTAAGGTAGAATATTTGGTCTCGCAGCTATTCTATGAAAATGCGAGCATGCAACGTCTAAAAGAGTTGCATCCGAAGTAGAATCAGTGCTTGTTGCAGAAAGGTTATTTATCACTCTTGGTTCTTCATCTTCAAAAAGTTTGTACATTGCTTCCCATGATGAACTACCACAGTCTTTGTTGCAGACAGTGTCTGAGAACAATGAAGACATGTGTGTCTCTTCAGTGGATGGTACTTGAGACACCTCTTTACCATTTTTACTCATTTCTGATTTCTTCAACTCGATAATTGATTACCTGAGAGCAAAGTGAAATTATCATATAAGGAGTATCATAAAGATATATCAGTGATTTATTTAAAACTCATGTGAAAAGCTATCAATCTATCAATCATCTCTTCATAATTCCTTATTTAATGTTTCACATGGCTTCGAATGCACTATCCATTACTAGTTTTAAAGTCGTTAATATCTTAAATCCAATTTGATATGACATAAGCTGCTTCACACGCTCAGCTTATTAAATGCGGAAATTGCAATGATTCATCATAATATTTCATGATTGCCTCATAAAATTTGCGAAATGGGATCTGCACAAATCACAGATCGCAACATTTATAAGATACGTTTAAATTCTATATTATAATTTGCGCACGATGCGATTTGCAAAAACTTAAAGTGGATGCGATAGTGAAAAGGATTTATACTTTTTAGTTTATTTTATTGTCGAGTCTGCGGCTGTCGCAACTTATATTACTTGTTTCTTAAGTCTTTACTAAATAAAGTGTGATGTGAACAACGTTTTATTTCTTCAGAAGGCTATTTTAAGAGCGCATTTCACAATTCGCCGATTTTATGTTTTATGATTCTTTTTTGAAAATAAAATATGTGATAAATGATGCGCTTTTTAAAGAAAAAGAAGAAAAAAAAAATTTCTAAGTTTTTATTGTAAAAATTTAAAACAGAATTTCTTATTTATTTCTAAAGGATCCCTATTTATAAAAAATAAATGGGGGGTTGTTGTACAGCACAACAGTACCTAGTATTTTTTGGGACATACCACTAGGATAACCACTTCATCAGGGATTTAAGCACATGACTGAGCTAGAGTAGGGGATACAGGCGGTTATTACGACTCCATATAGACATCCCAAGGCCTACAGGGTGTTAGATTCTAATAGTCATAATGATCAAATTTACTCTTTTCACTTTTGTTAGAGTCTTAGGTCAAATTATTATGTTTTCAAATAAAATTTGGCATGTATCTTGATTGTCAAATGGCTCCACGTCATTGTCTAGGTTTCATTGCTACTCCCTCCACTTATTCAAGGTCACAAATAGTCATCATGGTTATTGTCATCATTTCCTGTCACAAGTCTTTAAATGAGTTAGTTGGTCATCATATTGGTCATAGAATCATAAGAATGCATACTTTAAGAGTTAAATTTATAAGGCATGGTCAAGAATATGCATAAGATGTTCATCATTTTGAAATAGGGAGTCATGTCATCCATTATGGTCATCATCATGGGAGTTAGCAACTAAAGAATGACTTTCATTCAAAAAGAATCAAAGTACATATGCTTCACATGGATATGTAACATTTCCTATTGAAAAATATTTTTGCCAGTACCAATTACAAGATCATCCACTATTTCAAAGTACACATGATGTCATCATTTCACTATGAGCCAAAAATTGATTTTCTTGTTATAAATGAGCATCAAGACACTTCAAAATATCATTGTATCCTTCCAAAAATATCCAAGAGCTCCGATATAGCACTTTGATACTTGCCATAGCCATCAAAATTTCAATTTTTTCCACCACTTCTCTTTTCATTTTCTTGTTGCGTTTCTGGAGAAAGGTTGTTGCACTTTTCATTTGGAGACCAAAGGGAGGAAGAAAATGTTCAGTTTTCATCTCAATTGCTCCAAAACTTCTTTTGGGAATAAATCTCCTTGTTTCTAAGTCTATACATCCTTCATTAACCTTATTATACATTCTCCACCATTCCCCTTAATAAATTCCCTCATTTTTCCATTTTCCTCAAAAACCTAGCTTGTTGCTGTGTTTCTAGCCTAAGTATGTGTTTTTACCTTTTCACCCCTTTTTTCTCACTCTTTTTGAGAAATTCCACTTCTATAATTTTCCTAACACGCATACCTACCCCCCATAGATTTTCTACAATTTTTCCTACCCCCCTTCCCTCTCATTTCCCTCCTTTGAAATTCGTTGTGCTTTTGACTCTGTTTTTTGTCATCATTTTTAAAAGAGGTTTCTGACCAAATGAAGATTAATTTTGGAAAACCAAAAGATTTTTTGTGAAGGAAAAACCCAATCATAATAACCTCCTTTAGTTTCTACACAGTTATCATATATTGGGAGATATTCAACATTCTTGGAGGCCTATTTCAGAAAATCAAATTCTCCATTGTTTCTTGTCTGTTTTAATCATCATTGTTTGGCACATATCCCGAGAAAATGGAAACAAATTTCCAAAAACTGAGAGAGGTTTTTCTAAAAAACAACATTATCTACAAAAATTTATTACAGTTTTGTAACAAGTGTTATGGTTAAATAGATATCAGTTCGTTTTTTACCCCTATTTTTCGTTGTGTTTCTGGACAATCATTTTTGAAACCAAATTTGAAGAGGTTCAAATGATGTTTTCGAATGGTTTAAACGCTCCTAGGTGTATTTGACATCTCAAATTTTCTTCACAGGTATTAAAAAACACTCAAAACCTCATCCAAGTCATCAAAATTTCAAGCCAAAGATGTGTTGTGTTTCTGCTAGCATTTACTGTGTTTCTATGAAAGTTGTCGTGTTTCTGTGTATAAAGATTTTTCACTGCATGTAAAAGGGTTAAATGTCAACTAGGTTAATCTAAATAGTTGTCTCATGATTTTATCTGATGTCAATAGGTTTATTAATGGTTATCATTGTAAAAGAATCTTGTAATCAATGCTTTGAGAGATAAGCTCATGTAGTTTAGGAAAAAGGGGAAAGTTGTTTCTAACTTCCCTAGGATTTAGCAATGGATAGGATAGGTTCATGAATTAGTTGTTATGGATGGGGATTTGACCACTTAGAGGGGAAATATTGTTTTTCTTCTATATTTACTCAAAATCAAGTCTAGGAATGGGTGGGAAGCTTGAAGTTAATACATTTTTGGGACTAGTGGACCTCATTTTGCAGAGAAATAATATAGGTAGTTGCACCTATTTTTATGGGATTCATGTGTTGTGGTGAGTGAAACTATTTTCTCTAGTTTTTCTTATGTATTTGATTGTTATATGTTTCTAGCAACCATATATACTTATTCTTATGTTTAATCTCTTAATTTTTAAATAGAAATCATTGTTTGAATGTTCTATTTTGTTTGAGATTATCATAATAAGTGTTTCTCTTCCAAACAAGCGAGTTCATGCATGTATACTCACTTAACTCCTTTATCTGATTTCCTCATTACCATAGTACAACGACAAACCCATTTTTGTCTCTAATTACATCTATATTACCTCAATTAATGACTACAACTGATCTTTTGACCTATTTGGCCTAGTTCCTTAACCTAATTCTTCACATCTAGCAAAACTTAAATCAAAATCCTACTGTGAAAAATAAATAACCTAAAACCCTAATAATTCCAATCATATTTAGTTAATTTTGGAGAGAGCCCTCTTTGATTTGGTAGGGCTAGATGCCAAGTCAAAATTTGGTATGTGGTTACCTATTTGGTTTCTTTTCTCAGCCTTTGGAAATTAAGGAGTGCTAACACAGGGATGATATTGATCGACCCATTCAAGATTTGTGGGCACTTGGGAAGATTAGGCCTAGCTCTAGACCCTTTGCTTCATCAGTTTTTTTGGTGAAGAAGAAGGATCGGACATTATGCATGTGTATAGATTATCAAGAACCCAACAAGAAGACCCTGAAGAATCGTTGCTCCATTCCACACATCAATGAGCTAATGGATAAGCTTAGAGGAGCCAAGTACTTATCTAAGATAAACTCGTATTCGAGGTACCACCAGATCAGGGTGAGGGATTAGTGCATCCCCAAGATGACCTTTAGATGTCACTATGGGAATTTTGAGTTCCTAGTTATGCCTTTCGGGCTGACCAATGCACCTACCACTTTCCAGTCCTGCATGAACCATGTGTTTCGTGGATAGTTGCAGAGATTTGTATTGGTACTATTCGATGACATTTTGATCTACAACATGACTTGGGAAGAGCATCTATAACACTTGGAGGTGGTGATGTCAATTTAGAGGGGTAGTGGTTCTATGCTAGGTTGTCCATGTGCGAGTTTGGGTTGACCGAGATGCTCTATTTGAGGCATATTATTGGAGAGGATGGTGTGAGGGTACATGAGGAGAATATTAGGGCCATACGAAATTGGCCGGTACCTCAGAATGTGACTGATTTGAGGGGATTTGTGGGCATATACACCTGTTATAGGAAGGTTTTGAAGGGCTTCTCACAATCATCAGCTCCCATCACTGATTTGACCAAGAAGAGGACCTTCGCATGGACAAATAGGGCACAAGCATAATTTGAGCACCTCAAGAAGGTGATGAGCATCAGGTGAAAGCGTTGGTGCAATTTTGTCCCAATATGGCCACCCCATCGCTTTGAGAGTCAGAAACTCCTTCCGCATGAGAGGTCATATTCCATTTACGACAAGGGGATGTCAACCATTATGCATGCATTGCGCAAATTCCAGCAGTGCTTAGTATTGAATTTCCACGACCTTGGTGTTGGAAATATTGAGAGGGGGGGTGAATCAATATTCCTTTCAATTAGAGCATTATTTAATCTTCAATTATTATCAGTGCTTGTACAATGATAGCAGTAAACAAAAGGAACACAAATGCACACAATTTTTAAGGTGGAAACCCTCTCCGGGACAAAAACCACCTGAATGATTTTCTAATAATTCTTTAATATTCAACTCCAATTGAAAATAAAGCTCCAACTTCCTATAATCTAGAAAATCATTCTTCTCCAGCTCCAATTGGATAGACGCTCCAATGCCTGAGATTCTTTAGTAGTCAACTGAATGGATGTCCCAACACCCAATGAGCTACAACTCACCCTAGCACCACCCTACCACCCTAAATTTTTCACAAGCTTGAATCTATTGGTGACTTCATGCACCAGCCTAGCACCATGCTACCACCCTATAGAATAATAAAAGAAGAATGGACTCTCGTACCAAGGAAAATGGTCCACTTTACAATGATATAGAATGATGTAGAAGAATAAGACACACTAGACCATAACCCTAACTATGACACAACCACCTAATGATGATCCCAGACCTCCCGACACTGCCTCTTCAACTCTTGGACACTTGTACAATTTTTACAATGACTTAGTACAATGATACCTTTACAGTGACTGTATGCAGTGCTTCCCATGATGAACTTCTTCTTGTTGTTATGCACCTTGATTGTTGCTCTTTTCATGCTACCTCTGCTGCACCTTGCTTTGCTTTGCTACCCTATAAAGTCTGGTCCTTTGTAGCCCTTGACAACACATGATCTAGCTTTTTTCTTGCCTTCTAGGAGCTCGATATTGAATATGGTGTATCTCTGTTATTTCAACTCTCCAATATGTCATTTCGGTGTTGTAGTATTCCTCTGATTCTTCTTTCCAATTCCATAGGTTTGATCCAATTTGGACTTTTCAAGAGAGATTTATGCCCAATCTCTCACAGTGACCTAATTATGGACTGGTTCAGTAGAGAAAATTTGTACGGTGTGCCACGTGTCACTTTTTCTTCATTCGGCTCTAAAATTGATATAGAAAAAACAAAATTTCATGCAATATTTGCTAATTTTTACAGAATTCCAATCCGATACTCAGAGAGAGAGTTATGACGATTTTCCCAATCTCACTTCTTTGAGATGAAGTTCAGGAGCCTGCAAAAACACTGACTTCCACAGATCATATCTCCAAAAATGTTTCGCACCTTGATCTAAAAATTTTATAGGAGCTTCCTCAAGATTTTGGCTTCGCCTCATAAAAATTTCATCTTCTGAGTCTTTGTAGAAACAAATTTAGAGTGAAAATTCCACGATGACCTGTTTCAGGTAGTGAAATCCCTGCATGAGGAGGATATGAGGATCACAATTTATATAAATGCTTAGGTTGAGAGGGACTTCAACAAGTGAGCGTGGGAGAGATTTTAGGAGCTTAAAAATTATTAATTATTTACTTTTCAATGACCCATGCCATAACCCCATGGAGTTTAAGCCCACTAACTTCAAACATGAATATCTCTCAAACCGTGAAGAATTACGTGGTGTGCCATATATAAACGGAAACATCTCAACAAGTAGAAACCATAAAAAAAAATTCTTAACTCGTAATATAGTATTTTTTATGTCAAACTTTCCATGCAATATTTTGGTAGCCCCTGGTGCTGCTTGGGTTGACATCAATGACAACCATTGATCAACAATATCCCCCTTTGGCATTGATGGAAACACAAGTACTCCCCCTGCGATCATGACACCTCTTCCTACAACATTCTCTCCCCCTTTTGACATCAATGGCAAAGAGTAACTTCCCCTGACACACAACCATCATGCGGACATGTACACACTTCCACTCCCCCTTTATATTCTAAATAAGGAAAATCTAATGAGAACTTGGGAGAATCCCAAGCTTCTGGTGAAGATATTCCAATGCTTCATGAGTACTCTTACGATCATCAATGCTTCCTGCCCAATCTGCATTTGTAAAGGCTTGAATAATGATATTGTTACCCTTGGGATACCACAAGTCATATTCTGTTGTTCCCTTTATATATCGAAGAATTATTTTGACGGCAATAATATGTGATTCTTTTGGTTTTGTTTGGAATCTTGCTACTTGTCCAACTTCTTACATAACATTTGGTCTGGAGGCTGTTACATATAGAAAAGTACGAATCATAGATCTGTACAACCTTTGATCCACATCCTTATATGAGTCATCTATGCTCAATTTGCAACCTATTACCATCAGAGTAAGGATGGGTATGCAATCTTCCATTTTGAATTTCTTGAGCATTTCCTTGATGTACTTGGCTTGACATATAAATATTCCTTTCTCTTGCTGAGATATTTGAAACCCTAAGAAGTATGTTAGGTCACTAAGTAAAGACATATCAAACTCACTTTGCATCTTTGTAGCAAATTTCTTACTTAGTCGATCATCATTGCTACCAAATATTATATCACCCTCTTTAGCTATTAGACATGCTTTAGTTGCTTCATCCAGAACATATATGTCGTTTGGATCTCGACTTGTTGTAGCCACAATTTCACCATACCTGCCTTTCTTAATTTCACATTTTGTGGAGTTTAATAGTATTGTGTGTCCTTGATCACACATTTGTGCAACACTAAGCAGATTTTGATTCATGTTTTCAACCAATAGAAAATTCTAGGCTAGAGCATCTTTGCTTCCGAGAGTGACAGTACCTGATCCTATAACATTTGAAGATCCATCATTTCCAAAGGACACAGTTCCATCCTTCTTCTCTTTTAGAGATACAAAATTCTTTCTATCTCCAGTCATATGCGTTGAGCAACCGCTATCAACATACCATAAATCTTTGTTGTTTTGAGCCTTGAGAGCGAGAGCACAATTATCAGTCTTCTTCTTCTTCCATGCTCGTTCGTTCTGTGGCTTCAAAGATTCTTCTGGAGGATTTTCAAGTCTCCAATCTCTGGCTATGTGTCCAAAGTTATGACATTTGTAACATTCCATAATATTTCTTAAATGTTCAAATCTATTGATGTTTCGTTGAGCCCTATGAAGTTCATATTTGACAGATCTCCTGGAATTGTATTGGTTCCTAGGGTACGTGTGACATTTTACAACTTTATGACCAAATTTTACACATGAATAACAATAGCCATGAAAAATATGTTGGTACCTGGATGGAAATCATCGTCGAGGAATCGTCTTCCATGGATGTTCTTGTGAATATTTTCCAATGAAGTCTACGTGCATGTCAGATCTCATAGGTTCATTGTATTTTGTTGTAGAAGGTCCTGCTTCTTATTATTTGTAATCGAGGCCAGTTCTGTCGTTGTAATATCGTTGATTGTTGATGAGTTCTTCCAATGCCCTTGAGTTGTTGGCATAGTTTTGGACAAATTTTCCCTTCTTCACTTCCTTACGCAGCGAGACTACTTCGGCTTCTAATGCTTCCCTTTCTTGATTGCTTTCTTCCAACTTCTTTTGAAGTGACTCTTTAATACATTTATGTTCTTAAACTTCAATTTTGAGACCTTGAACTTGTTCTTCAAGAGTATTAGAACGAATCTTCTCAGCCTTGAGCTCTTTTTTAAGCTTGATTTCCTCCTTAGAAAATTCTTCTATGGTCATCCCTTCTTCTTCATTGTTTGATACCTCTTGTTTAATGTGCTTGGCCATAAACAATACTCTCTCATTGGCTTCTTCTTCATTGTCATTGTCTTCATCGGATGATGAGCTATCTTCTTTAGAGAGAAATTTCCTTTTAAATCCTTTATTTTTTATTTGCTTGTTGAATTTATTAAAGTCTTTCTTTTCTTTTGAGTTTTCATTACTTATGTTCGGACATTTCGCTGCGAAATGCCCAACCTCACCACAACCGAAACATATCAATGGAAGTTTACCCTTCAATTTTCCCTTACCAAATTTTAGTTTTCTCGTAAAGTAAGCATATTCTCCATCTCAAATACCTTCTTCATCATCTTCCTTTTCTTCACACTTGCAGGTGCAGGTCTGTGCCTTTGAAGGTTGTTTCTCCTTATTAGATTTCTTAGATGCAGCGAACGCAGTTTCTAGATGCGAAGTACCCTCTTCTTCATCAAGTCTCATTTCATATGATATGAGAACTCCATGTAATTCCTGTTTGCTGAGTTTGTCCAAATTTTCACTATATTCTAAGACTGATACCTTCGGGTTGAATCTCCCTAGTAACGTTCTAATAATCTTTCGTATAATAGTCTTCTCATCAACAGGCTCTCCCAATCCTTCCAGAGTGTTGGTTATTTCATCAATGTGTTGAAAGTATGCAGCAACGTTGTTATCTTCTTTCATTCTGAGTTGCTCAAATTTTTCTCTGTAGATTTGAAGCTTTGCTTCTTTGACATTTGAGTCACCTACATATATATTCTCAAGCTTGTCCCATACATTGTTTGCAGTTTTACAACCCAACACCTTATGATAAGCAAATTCAATAAGTCCACTGATAATAAAATTATTTTCTTTTACATCATTTACCAAATTCTTCTTACCTTTTTCATCTGCGATTGATGTAAATCCATTTTGAATAGTGTCCCATACTTCGTAACCTTGCGCCAAGAGATAGACCTCCATTCTTTCTTTCCAGAGTGCATAATTATTTTCATTGAACAGAGGTACACCATTCTTGGTATGCTCCATGACATCCTTCCAGCTGTTAAACTGATATTGAAGGAACCAAACTCTGATACCAATTGTTGGAAATACTGAGAAGGGGGGTGAATCAGTATTCCTTTCAATTAGAGCATTAGTTAATCTTCAATTATTATCAGTGTTTGTACAATGATAGTAGTAAAAAAAGGAACATAAATGCACACAGTTTTTAAGGTGGAAACCCTCTCCGGGACAAAACCCACCTGAATTATTTTATAATAACTACAAGGAAAATACTCTCTAGTGGAGGTTATAAAGGAGGTTTTTAGTGTTATAAAATTGGCCAAAATTGTCAAAAAATCATTTGATACAACATCCGTTTATGGATACGGAGGTTTTGGCAGAGCTTTTAACAGAAATTCAACACAACTAAAAAAACTGGGCGGTCGGAGGTTATTATGGATTTTTTTTCATCAATGCGCTACTAAGTTTTCAATGCACTAGTGCATGTAATCTAAATGGTGGCCCAAGGGCGGTCGAAGGTTCCTGCATGTAATATCCCAAAATCAGGACTACTCAGCAACCATGCACTAAAAATGAATTTCCAGCAGTATATGCTACAAAATAATGAAATGAACTCTTGGATCTAGTATATCAATCAACATACAACCTAAATCCAAGAATAGAGCTGAAACAAATCAAACTAAATGGGTTAAACAGGTCTCCCACACCTAGGATTGCTAAAAGAGGCTAAAACCCCAAACACTGCAACACATGAGTTTCTGCATAAAAGTGACTGCGCAATATTAAAGAGGGTTTGTGAACATAAATGGCAAAGACAAATAAATCTGATATTTTATTAAACAATATGCTCAGAAAGATGAGATCTAGTCTCTTTTATACAAAAATCTAGAGAACCCGGGAAGGGTTTCTAGGAGTTCACCCGGAATACAAATGGTGATTTTCAACAGTATGGCTGAATAATCACTGCAAACTGAAGCACGGGAGTATAGAAGGCTATAATAATAGAAATATAATGCAGATATGAACAAAGGTCTTCCCCCATGGAAGAATCCACCCTCCAATCACAGGAAAACTCCCCGAAAGAGCCACAGAAGACACTGCTACAACTGCCCTCTAGAAATAACGCAATTCCTGAGTGGAATAACGTTGTAGGTGATGAAAATGTGTTGGCCTACTGCCAATGATCTGATATCAGCCAAAGAACTCTCCAAACTGATCTTCCACAAGAATTAAATCTCCCTCATCTACAAAATCAACTCAGACAGTGGGTTTCTCAACCCTCCCCTGCGACACCCTGCAACTCAGCTCAACCTCCTGCAGAAATTGCGCTGAAACTGTATACTGAAGCTTGGCACCAATGCTGGATATGAGGAATGATGAATCAGATCTCTCCCAAGAGTTCCTCAAAGGGAAGAGAAGGAATTCCTGAACAGGAATCCCTTAGTGCTAAGCAGCACCGGCAATCTTAGCTAAACAGCTAGGAGACCAAAGTCTAAGCAGACATGAAAATGTACTACATAAGCTAACCCCCAAATGGTTTCCATCCTCTCCCTTATAAACTAAGTGAGCCTTCTCACCTTGGGTCCCACTCAATAGGGTTTCCACCTTCACACAAGCAATCTCCCTCCAAAATTGTGTTGTGTTTTCATTAGAGCCACTCCTCTAAATTGTGTTGTTTGATTTGGTCAAGGTTGACCACTTCAACTTGCTTCAGCCCTTTTCACACCTAAGGGTCTTCAATCCAGCTCACATATAGCTATCTAGGCTGAACCATATTCACATTGATCTCTTTTATTTGTTGATCCACTCCTCCTACATTTATGTTGTTGACTTGGTCAAACTTGGTCTTGTCCACATGCAAAATGTCCCTGTTCACACATGAGAGTGTAAAATCTAGCTGGCATGATGATCCCCTTGCCCAACATGAGGGATTTTATCCTTATTCCTGAATTGCATGGGTCTCCTTACCCTTTTATTCATCTCCTAAGTGACATTAGCAAAATTTAATATTCCAATTTGCTGCATGCAAATTTTGGAATATTACAGTCCTCCCCTCCCAAATGTTGCTTGTCCTCAAGCAACTGTGAGGATGGAACTGCAGAGCACCCTCTCCTTCCCTTGTAGCAACCTCATAAGATAAAATCCTCCAAGGATAAAGGTGCTACCTAATCAATAGGTCTCCAAGCTATCATCCATGCAAAATGAGTTGCCTCCCAACATGGCAACTTCTGAAAATCCTCCTCCACCTTGAGCTCCTGCAAGGTAGGTGGGATGAAATGTTGAATATGGTAGACAAAGTGGCCTACCCCATGTTGTCCTCCTCTCCACTTAAGATAAGTGCAGAGAATTTTCTGATCTTGGGCTGCAATAATGTTTCCCTCAAATGGCAAGAAGGAAACTAGATCTCCAAAGATTCCTTTCCCAACGTTGTGAACCCAGCTGGACCAAACCATCTCATACATTATGGATAAGAAATCACCACCATATGGCACCCCATCCATCTCATGGCCCTCCTCATAAAGAGACAAATATTTTGTTTTAGTGGCCATGTCTCTTCCCATGCTCCCCTTAGAACATGTAATGCAGAAAGTGTGGGGATCCTCCTCCCCCAAGAACACATCCACCCAATGTGCTACTCCCCCAATCATGCTCCCCATAAAGGCAAGAACAACATCAACAAATGGGCTCATGATCAGCATCATAATGAAGGGAATACTGAAGGTTTCATGTGGTGCTGGAAGGTACCAACAGTTTCCCCAGTGGTCACAGTGCAGTCTTTCCCACTGTAGCTTAAGAAAATAGCATGGCAAGTTGTTTCTTGACAAATGGCTAGTTGTATAAGTCATCACATCTACTTAGAAAATGGTAAATGACTGAATGTAGCAACTGAGCATACAAGGAGTAACCAAACACTTGCCCAAGGTCATGTAATAGATGGTTGTCTCCATCATAATAGCTAGCCAAAAATTTTCCATGGAGCCCAAAGAAAAACTTGCCCCTTTGTAGAGCAATGCACTGCAAAGAAATGGTAAGAACATGCAAATATTGTGTTGAACAATCAATAAATGAAAAAATAGAGTTCTTACCATGAAATGCAAGTAAGATGGTGACAGAATCCATAAATGAGTCCTCCATAGTGATATGAAATACTCCTATGAAGAGGAATGAACCATATGCTACATGAAGATCCCCCTTCTCATGCTTGAAAGTCCAAGTCAAGAAGAACATAGCACAGGAACAGATGAATCCATCCACTACTCTATCAATCTCACCTCCTCCATGTCCACCAAGTGCATCAAATTTGAAGTGATCCTTGGAACACTCCATCAACAAGCCCCTACTCCAGAGTGATAGCGTTGTTGGCCTATGAAAATAAGCTCCTACCATCTCATAAATCCATTCTTTGACATGTTCAATGTCAAATACTCCTCCCATAATGTTTCCATCTCCTCCTCCTGCAACATCATGCAAAATGTGAGAGAAAATCTGCCCTTGCTCTCTCTCAATCCTCCAAAGCAACAAAAGTCTTTGCTGCCTTCTCATACCTCCATCATACAAACCATGTGGTGAGGATATAATGATCATATCATCATAATGCATCCACACTCCTTACTGCCCCATGATGCAAGTATCCTGCCAAGTCCCTTCCATCCACATACCCTTGGAAGAAGGATATGTCTCGTGATGGCCAAACTCCTTCAAGAGAAGCCAACACAGCCAAGCCTCCTACTGCCCGGTGTCATATATTTGCAAGTAGCCTACCAGCTTCTTGCTCTCCATCCACTCCCATTCCTCCCGATGTGAGTGCCTCCCATCATGATCAACCTTGGTACCCTTCCAAAGAAGACTACCCTCCTCCCAAATCAGATTTTTCTTCTTGCATTCCATGGGATGCTGAAATGCAACTCCTTGGAGATCTCCTAGGAAATATCTCACACCAATGATCATCTTGAACCCATAAGGATCCAAGTGGGCTGAAGGCAAAGCCTCCTCACTGCTACCTCTTGACAGCATTGTAACTCTCCTCCATGGTGTTTTGGTTGTCTCATGTCTTAACTCCAGGATGAACATATGGTTCTGAATAAATTTGTTTGGGGCAAAGTTCACCCAATCCTCCAAGAATTCACACCCCAACCTCACATGTGGTGTGCAGCCCATCAGTGGCCCATTAGGATGGTGTTCCATCCCTTCCTTGATCAAGTCAAGGTGGCACAGCGCAGTGCAATCATCTGGTTCCAAATGAGCAGTATGCAATGGTATACAATCCTCCATATGATTTGCTGAAACAATAGGAGATGAAAATTTTGGCATACCTTGATGAAATTTGGGAGTATCTTGTATGGATGTAAGGGCTTCTCCCTCCAATAGGTTGGCTCCTCCAACTGAAGATGTTGAGGACTGTTCCCCCATAGTTGTGACAGCACTGGTACAAGTCTCCTCCACTGGTGGTGAGGGCTTCTTCTCCTCTAATTTTCCTTCACCAAATTTTCCCATCAACCTTTGAGTAAATTCAGCAAAATTGACTACTCCTATATGGCTCAAATGGCTGAACCACCAAATTTGTGCTTCACCCTCTAGGTGCAGCGTTGCAACCTCTAAAGCCTCCTCCTCTACCACCGGATGTAGTAGGAAGAATGCATCAAGTCTCCTTACCCAAACCCTTGTTGCAGATGACCCATCATAAGTAGACAATAGAAACCTATTGCCCTTGATGCTTCCTTGGCCACAAGGTCTTCTTTCTTCCTCCAAATGAATGAATTGAGGAAAAGCTAGAGTCTCCTTGAAGGCTCTAGGTTGGGATTTGTACCCAACAAGGTATTCACTTAGAACCATGTGATCCAAGTGTCCTCCATCTTCCGGAAAATTGTCCTTCCTCTCAAAAGGAAAGGATATGTCCCAATGCTCTGGAGCTCTCTGCAACACTGTTCCTTTCTCCTGATCATAGGAAGTGCATGGCTCTTCATGCTCTTGAAACTCTCTAGGAGTTCCACTGCTCCTTTTCTCTTCTTCTTGTTCAACCTCCTCAGAGAGTTTCTTAATGGATCTGAAAAGTGATGAGAGTAAACTCATCCTCTTCATAATTCTAGCCTTGCTCTTTCCTTTATAGCACTTTGGCTTGAAGTCCACAGGCATAGCCAAAGATCTTGCTTTGATACCACTGTAATATCCCAAAATCGGGACTGCTCAGCAAACATGCACTAAAAACGCATTGCCAGTAGTATATGCTATAAAATAACGAAATGAACTCTTGGATCTTGTATATCAGTCAATATACAACCTAAATCCAAGAATAGAGCTTAAACAAATCAAACTAGGTGAGTTAAACAGGTCTCCCACACCTAGGATTGCTAAAAGAGGCTAAAACCCCAAATACTGCAACACATGAGTTTCTGCATAAAATTGAATCCGTAGTATTAAAGAGGGTTTGTGAACATAAATGGAAGAGACAAATAGATATGATATTTTATTAAACAATATGCTCAGAAAGATGAGATCTAGTCTCTTTTATACAAAAAGCTAGAGAACCCGTGAAGGGTTTCTAGGAGTTCACCCAGAATACAAATGGTGATTTTCAGCAGTATGGCTGAATAATCACTACAAACTGAAGCACGGGATTATAGAAGGCTATAAGAATAGAAATCTAATGCAGATCTGAACAAAGGTCTTCCCCCATGGAAGAATCCACCCTCCAATCACAGGAAAACTCCCCAAAAGAGCCACAGAAGACACTGCTACAACTGCCCTCCAGAAATAATGCAATTCCTGAGTGGAATAATTCTATAGGTGATGAAAATGTGTTGGCCTGCTACCAATGATCTGATATCAGCCAAATAACTCTCCAAACTGATCTTCCACAAGAAGGAAATCTCCCTCCTCTACAAAATCAACTCAGACAGTGGGTTTCTCAACCCTCCCCTGCAACACCCTGCAACTCAGCTCAACCTCCTGCAGAAACTGCGTTAAAACTATAGATTGAAGCTTGGCACCAATTCCAGATATGAGGAATGATGGATCAGATCTCTCCCAAGAGTTCCTCAAAGGGAAGAGAAGGAATTCCTGAATAGGAATCCCTTAGTGCTAAGCAGCACCGACAATCTTAGCTAAACAACTAAGAGAGCAAAGTCTAAGCAGACATGAAAATGTAATATATAGGCTAACCCCCAAATGGTTGCCATCCTCTCCCTTATAAACTAAGTGAGCCTTCTCACCTTGGGTCCCACTCAATAGGGTTTCCACCTTCACACAAGCAATCTCCCTCCAAAACTGCGTTGTGCCTTCATTAGAGCCACTCCTCTAAAGTGTGTTGTTTGATTTGGTCAAGGTTGACCACTTCAACTTGCTTCAGCCCTTTTCACACCTAAGGGTCTTCAATCCAGCTCACATATAGCTATCTAGGCTGAACCATATTCACATTGAGCTCTTTTATTTGCTGATCCACTCCTCCTACATTTATGTTGTTGACTTGGTCAAAATTGGCCTTGTCCACATGCAAAATATCCCTGTTCACACATGAGAGTGTAAAATCCAGCTGGCATTATGATCCCCTTACCCAACATGAGGGATTTTATCCTTATTCCTAAAGTGCATGGGTCTCCTTACCCTTTTATTCATCTCCTAAGTGACATTAGCAAAATTTAATATTCCAATTTGCTGCATGCAAATTTTGGAATATTACACTGTACCGGGCCGTCAAGGTATAAAACCGCACTGGGCGCAGTGTTGGTGATACAACGCACGGGGTCGTACCAATTGGTCTTGGGATTTGTGCGCCACCCATAGTTTGTCTCAACACTCTGGTGCATAGACTTATAGAAACGCACTGGTGCGCTGTATCAGACAAACATACCGATATTTATAATTGGTATTGGTATTTGTGAAGTGCCCATACGTCGTAAAAATGCACCGGTGCGTAGTCTCACATAAAAGCACCGGTGCGCATTATCGCACAAACGCACCGAGATTTTAATTGGTTTTGGTATTTGTGCAGTGCCCATAGGTTGTAGAAACGCACCGGTGTACAGTAACTGACATGCACCGGTGTTCATTTTGTATTTTTTTAGAAACATCGACCTGTGACAGTGCAATTATTGTGATTTTTCTAAATTCATTATTCATCAAAAGTCGACACTTCTTATACAATATTCATATTAATTAATTTTTTATTAATGCATTTGAATGTGATGTTTAAATTAATTTGTTATAACATATCATAATTATTGTGATTTTTTAAAATTCATTATTCATCAAAAGTCGACACATATATATCTTATAACAATATCCATATGAATTAAATTTTTATTAGTGCATTTGAGAACGACAATAGAGAACACAATAGCAACAATGGAGAACGCAATAGAATAAATTAAAACATATTTTATTCTATATATATATATATATAGGAATAAGACAGTCTTTGTCATACAAAATTGGACAGTTATTGGTATCCCTTTGTCTTTCAATTGGGACACTATGTCCATTACATTAAACAAAATGTCTGATTTTACAGACAAATATTTCAAAAAATACGATGACTTGCTTTGATATCCAAACATAGTGATCATCATTCTTCGCTTGAATTGTTGTCACTACTAGAGCTACTTCCATGACTTGGGTTATTTTCAGGAATGTTTTGTTCATGGTGTTGATTGTTTTCTTCTTCTTCACCTTCTATCTACAAACATAAAAATAAACTGAAATGAGTGTATATACATTGGTGAGAATAATGAAAATTTCAATTTTAAATAATATACATCAATGTAAAACGAAAAGAAAAATGACGTACCATAGCAAAAATTGACTCGTAAACTATACACATTCTTTCAAAACCATGTACCATGCCATCTTTCAAAATTTCATCTGTTGGCGCGGTTCCATACTTTGTTTCCTGCAAGTTTTATACCCCATAACAAATCATATATTTAATATAAAATATATTTTTGTTCTATTAATTATAGACGGAGCTAAGTAAAACAAGATCGATAGATGCTTACAAATTCCACAATTAATTTCTGATATGCCAACATATACTCACAACCCGTATTTAACCCAATTTCAATCAATTCGTCTGATGGTTCTTCTTTGTATGTTAGCACATGTTTGAATTCATTCAATGATGATTTTTGTAAAACAACTTAAAAAATACAAAAATAAAATCTAGTTAAGTTGTTATAAGGAAGTAACAATTACTCACAAACTTAGATATCAACTTTTTTCTTCCTTGTCGTCCCGTTTTATGTGCTGAATGGGTTCTATTTTCTTTCTTTTCTGCAAGAAAATTCTTGAAAATTAATAGTTAATGCTAAATTGTTTATTTATTGTACTTAATTATCGAAAAATTCAATGATTACATATTACATTTGAAGCACGTTGTTGTTGAGATGGCTCCTCCTGTGATGCAATTTTTTCCATTTCTTTGACCATCTCATTGTACACCATTTTGGACATTCCTACTGGCATATTTCTGATATCAGCTCATTCATCTTTTGAGATTTTCATAATCTCCCTGAAAATGTAACATGACAATAAACTATTTTATTTTTATATTGATATATGAAAAGTAAATATAACAAGAGTGATATTTTTAAATCATTCTAGACAAACGTTTAAAGGAATATTACTTTTTTCATTCCTTCTTTTTTTGTACGTTTTTTCTATTAAAATTCTGACATGTCTCATTGACCAATTCTCTGGATACTCTTCCTATAGTTTAGATAAAAATTGGTTCTTGGAATCATTGGATTGGTTTTTGTATTGTAAGTGGAAAGAATATCTATACATTCGTTCCACTAGATCCCTCAAACTTTTGTAAAAATTTTCCCCCTTTCGTTAACCTCCAGCACCACTCCAGATGAGCTAAAGAGCAATTCATTTTCATTTGCATGTTCTATTTTTTTTCTTTTCTTAGAACAAAATTATTTTTCTGAGTTGTTGGTCCCTGTAGAAAATTAAACAGATGTGAATTAAGAGACTGTTTGACACATGTTATCTAATAATTTTAAATATATTATTCATGAAAATTAAAAAAATAAACTCATATTGGATCGATAGTATTTTTTCATTCACCTTATTCATCCTTTTGCAATTTTTCCATCAAGATTTTAAGTTCTTCTGGTCCTAGATCAGAAATAATATTATCGAGCTTCGTCATTTTGTGGCTCTGCATGATACACAGTAAACAATACATATTATTTAAAATTACATATAGTTCAAAAATAATATTTTTTGTAAAGAATTTACAAAGAACTTGTCTTTTTTGCTTTTCTTGATGTGTTATCTGTATTTTTGTTACTTGATCTCTTGTCAGTCATTTATTTATCAATCTGAAACATGTACCATATCATTCATTAATATATTTATAAATAAATTGTCAACTTTTCAGGTAAAAAATAAATCTCAAGAAATTGGTGCGCCTTTCATGATGTACGCACCGACGTTGGTGCGTGGGGGTATTATAAACGCACCGCACAAACAGTATAATAGACCGTACAGTGCTATCCTCGTAACATAGAGCACCAGTGCCCTATTTTAGATATGGCGCACTGATTTTAAAAAATTGTTTTTAAATTTTTTATTACACAATACTTGCGCGGTGTTTTGTATAGTACAGCGCACTAGTGCGCTCGGTTACGCAGGGTGCACCGATAAAAAAAAATCTAATTTTTTCAAAAATTCACGCAAGGGCCGACATGGATTGAGATCCGACTATGCAATTCGTCCCATGGGTTGGATGTCAATCTAAAATGAAAAGCCCTAATTCTGGAATCATAGAAACAGGGAGAAGAAAGGGCAGAAATAAAAAAAATGAAGGGTTTAAGGTAAAAATGGATAAAACTGAAGAAAAAGTAAAAAAAATAATCAAATTCAATCACGAGATTGTTTGAAATTCTATGCTACAGGGTTTGAATCACCAGAGGTTTGGATTCTGATTGTCTGAATACTTCTGTTTGAACGTATTTCGCTGCTCCACAATGCTCTCGTGCTCTCTTGCTCCAGGTATGTCTCTTGCAAATCTCTGGCTGAAAATTTTAGCAAAAATAGTGAAATAATGAAAAGTGTTTAGTATTTAAAGAATTGTTTTATGAAATTAGATTTTCGAAAATATTTTGCCGCCCATTTTTCAATTTGCTGTTTTTTTTCACTTAAATAAAATAGAGTTGTGTTTTTTTATTTGTGTTTATTGGTCATCGGTGCGTCACGTAATAGCATCGCACCTGTGCGTCCATTTGTAACATGATACCGGTATGTAGTAACTAAAATGCACCGGTGCGGTTATCTGTACATTAGCACCTATTTGTTGGCAATATGATGCAGAGTGTTGTCCTTGATGGCAACCCACTGAATGAAGATGAAGACATGAGATTGTTGACTTGTGTTGTCCTTGATGGCAATCCACCTGATGAAGTTATTATTGACTTGATGAACTTGGTAAATGATGTAAATCTGATGTGATATGATGTGTGTTGAAAATATGATGCTGAGTACCCACTTGATAGAGTGTTGTCCTTGAATGGAAACCCACCTGATGGAGTTGTGCTTGATAGAATATGTCTTGATGAACCTGTTTAAAGATGTAAATCTGATGTATCTACAGAGAATACAGAAGGTAATGAAGAAAGTAATTCAATATGTGCTAGATCCATGATGAAAAGAGTATGTTTCAAGGAATACGCGGATTTGTCTAGGATAAGTCGTGTATGCACGCGGTTAAGTACGTGCCAAGTCGCGTATGGGCAAAAGCGCTCAAAAAGTGCAAAACCAGGGGTAACCACCATGGTATTGACCCATTGTATTGGGTAATTATTCGTCTAAATGACCCCGTCCAGGAATACCATCGGATGTAATGTGGTTTTGGCTCATGGTATTGAAAAAGGGTAAACCTATATAAAGAGAAGAAATTCATTGTGCAAATAATGAGTGTTGGTGCAAGATGTCTGAGCTTGAATGAATACTTCTCTCTGAAGTATATCTGAATGGAAAGGGTTACAGTTGAATGATAGATCTGATTGCATGATGCACCAATGATGAAGAAGGGTATCTAGATCTGAAATGTACTTGTATTTGCTAGATCTGTTTAGGGGATGATTAGATCTGAGAAGAGGCGAACATCTGTCTGAAGTAAAGGGTAAAATCTGAGTAATGTATTTGTTCTGAAGAATTGCAATGCCCTAAATGTCTGAAGAACCATACGCTAGTTCGCCGCAGAAGAAGCGCATATATACGCGGCTTTGCTGAAGAGAAAGCGCATATATACGCGGCTTTGCTGAAGAGAAAGCGCGTATGCGCAGTGAAATTAGCTCTATAATTTGTATAGAAGTATACGCGGGTTGATGTGATTGGAAGCGCGTATATACGCGGTATCAGTGAAAGGAAAGCACGTATGAAAACTAGGGTTTGCTGAAGCAAGGGGTATGAAATGTCTGATCTGTTCTGCTGTGTTACTGCTATCTGTGAATGATGTATTCTACAGTTCTGGGTTGTCTGAATTGATAAGTTTTATTTTGATGTATGATTGAGCTTAAATGTATGGAGTGGGTCCGGTCTGAAAATATAATAAAACGTGGTCTGCAAGTGGTGTCCTAAAGGAAGCTTTGGATCCAGTGTGAAAATTGATGAAACGTGGTCCATAGAGGTGCTGAGGGTTGTAGCCTTCAGTCAGGGGGTTGTAGCTCCCTTCCAGGAGAGGCTGGTAAACGAGATCAGGGGGTCGTGGCTCCCTTCCAGGAGAGGCTGGTAAACGAGATCAGGGGGTCGTAGCTCCCTTCCAGGAGAGCGTGTGAGCGCGGTGGGTGCTGCGTCTTTGGTAGGGTACGCACCATTTTGTATATTTGTAGATGTTTTCTCTATAATAAAATATTGAAGGGTGAGCAACGGCGGTGAACTATCGTCTTGGGTTTTCAATAAAAATCCACGGTGTTCATGATTTTCCTGATGCTTTGTGTGGTGTTTGTGTGTTTATTATTTGCCCTTAACTTACTGTTTATTAAACATACGATGAATGAATGATGGAATGATATATAGTGAAGAATTAGCGCTTGTAGTTGGATCTACGTGTGTACGCGAGTTTCATAAAGGGTATCCGCGTATATACGCGAGTCTGTATCAGGAAAGTAGCGTATGGGTTTTAGAAGCAAGAAAAAGTAAAAGTTTTGAATATGCAGTAAATACTGATTCACCCCCCCTCTCAGTATTTTTCCCAACACTATTTGCAGTTGAGGCACCGAAATTATTTTTATGTGTGTACACCAAAATTAGACATGTTGGAAATATACATTTTGCTGTGAAAATATTTGGGCCATTTCTTTTCAAAACTACACCTCTTCTTCTTTCAGAAAAAGAAACTTGAAACTTTCCATAACCTGCAACGAGAAAAGGTGCCCAATGATCTGCTTATTGACCCATGATCTGCTTGCTCATTTTTAAGTTCCTCCTCTATCTTGGCATCCAATTCCCTCTTTTATCCTTTGTGATTTTTATCTTGATCTTAACAAAATTTATAGAATCTCTATTTTACGAGAAACTGACCTTGAATGTTCTGGGAGCAATGACAATGAGTCCTTCATTCTGCATTTGTTAGCAGAAGAAGACCGATTTTCGACTAGACGATGCAATTATTACATGTGTAGGCAATGGTTTCCCGTAGAAATGAATATAGGATTGAGCAGAGGAAAGACATTGGAAAATGGGCTATTACATTAGCTTTTGCAATGAGAAACCGATTTGTAGGTGGAAATATGGTAGCTGTAGGTATCTATGCTTTTCTTCCCACATAAATGGTCACTGGATTTCCATTTATAATACAAGCAGATTTTTTACTGGTTTCATCAAGAGAAAGCATCATTTTAAATAACAAATGGAACCAAGGAATCCTTAAGCGTATCCCATTCGCATTTTGTTCGGCATTTCGTTCTTTGATAAGTGCTAATTCACCTATACTTTCAAAAATTTGCATTTTTGGGTACCTTCCATGTGATATTCCTCGTTATCCACAGGACCATAGCTCAGACAAGTTAGAGATGCCATTTAGGTTCAATTAAAAGCCGAAGATGTGATTTTATGCAACGTTAGCTTTGCTAGTAAAAGTTTATGTAAGCCAACCAAAGCTCGAACAATACTCCTAACTGTTTTTAAACACATTCTGGAGAATCTTTCCCTTCATGGGACCTACCAGCCCGATCAACAACGTCAATTGATCTTTCTCTATTGTCCTTAAGGGAATGGGAATCCTTCCCTTCATGGTTCCTCTTGGCTTTATCGACTACCTCGATTGATCTTTCTCTACTGTCCAATATTTCCCTGCCATCCTTGTAAGAATGAGAATCGTTACCTTCATGTGATCTCTTAACTCGTTCAAGAGACTCAATTGATCTCTCTCATGTGCGTCTCAGATTTTTCATAAACCTTTTCTCCTTTTGTACTCTGTCGAGCTCTGTAGCCGTCTGCATCTCTGTAAGCATCTTTGTCCATCTTTCTGTTTGAATCACTCATTTTATCTGCTATAAACTTCTCAGCCGAAATTCAAACTCTTGTCTTTTCAAACCCTCATCTCCTCAGAAAAATTCTTGCCCACGATTCGAACCCTCCGTTGCTCCAATACTTCACTTTACAGAATAAATTTTCCTTCTTAGAAAAGATATTTCAATGACATACCTGGTTCACACAAGGTTTTATTTAACCCTATTCCGGTGCACGAGGTTTTATAGGTGCACCGATGCGGTTCGTAAGATCGCAGTTTATGTTGTGACGCAGTGTTTTATGACGCACCGGTGCGGAAGAGTTGTGAAGCACTGGTGCATCTTAGTACTAAGATGCACCAGTGCAGGTTATGATTATAAGCGCACCAGACGAAAAACCAGGAATCTCGGCTAGAAATGGCGTAATGTATAAAGTTCTTTTTTTTGTATGTAAGATCATAATAAAATAATGATAATTTTAAAGTACACTAATTTATTTGCATTATTTTCTAAACTTTATTATGTTACAAAAATTCATATTATTCAAGATTTATTATTTTACAATTATTTACAAATTTACAAATTTTAATAAAATCATTTCACATTAATACAATTAAAATTTTACAAATATTTTACATACAATTAGAATTACAATTTTACAATTTCACATGATTAGAATTAAAATTACAATTTTAGAATTTTACATACAATTACAATCATTTCACAGTGATACAATTAAAATTTTACAAATATTTTACATACAATTAGAATTACAATTACAATTTTATAAATATTTTACATACAATTACAATTACAATTTTAGAATTTTACATACGATTAGAATTACAATAACAATTTACAATTTGTCATATATACAATTACAATTAAAATTAAAATTACAATCGTTTCACAATAAAATTAAATATTACAATAACAATCAAAATTTTACATTAAATATTTTACATACAATTACAGTTAAAATTACAATTATAAATACAAATACAATTAAAATTTCAATTTCAATTACAATCATGACATAATATTTAATAAATATCGTGGTCATTTAATATTAAATTAATTAATAAACATCACGATCATGATAACCATCGTACAAACATCATATTTGAATAAAAAACACATTCAAATTCACTAACATCATCGTGATCATGATCATCTAACAAAACACAATTAGCATTGTATAACATCATCACAACACAAACATCAAATATACATCTCATGTCAAATAACTCATACTATCATATACACATCTATCTGCAAGCTGCACATTAAATAAACATATCTAACATGACCTAACAATATACACATCATGATGATCACCAACATGTAAATTAAGTACAACTGCAACACGAACATAAAATACATGGAATATATATATATATATATATATATATATATAATGTTAAAAATATATAACTGTAATATAGATGTCATGGATCAGTTGGTGGTACAACATCAATAGCAGTACTAGTCGAGGCCTGCTCAGTCAATGGTGCAGCCTCGACGGTCGATGGTCCAGCCTGCTCACGATCATCAGTACTGTTGGATACTGCAAGCTGCTAACTAGACGTGGCCGATGGTCCAACCTCATCTCCATGATGACTAATACTAGATGCTAGTGGAGGCTGCTCATCTAGCGCGATGCGAGGTGAACGATCATGAGATGATGAGTTGCAGCTCACTGACTGTCGATCACGTGTTGCGTCTCGACCACGCATATAACATGCAACGGTCCTCCTCAACCGCGTAACTAAGGTCGTAGCTCCTACGACATACCACATCATCCTGCACATGTCACGTGGCATGCCTCTCCACATCTGTAACAACGTACCATCAGCCTGTATGTCTTTCATATGAGCGGGCCTGATACCCGCCTCAACAATCAATACAGTAAGTTGGTCACCCAACTCCATCCTGTATCTAGTATCAAGTCAACCATGCCTAGAAAAAGGCGGTACCGGCGCACCAACAGGAGCAGGTCTCTCTGCACCGGCCTCCTGATGATCCTCAGCATCTGGCATGCCTTGATCGTCATCAGGATCCATACCTGGATCATGTGGTGGTGCCAGCATGTCCTCGCCATCAAAAGACCCAATGTCTGCAAAATATATACAAGTACACAACAATAATTAGACAATTTCATTACACAATTTAATAAAAACAAGTTAAAGAACATGTTAAAATAAATTTAAATAAAACAGTAATATTACATCTATCATCTGGCGGCTCATCATCTGTGAAGAGGATGTTGGGACACCCTCGCCAATCCAATCCAGCATAAGGACAGGGGACCATAATGAAGGGATGCAACTCGTCAACACTGGCTAGCAACTCCAGTGCATCATGTGATATCCTCATTGGAAACACAGTCTTGCCCCTCTTGGGCATCATTTGCCCCCACATATGCATCTGTGCCTCGAACATCGACCTACGAGGCTACCGAACAAAAGTAGGCCTCGTTTCTGGAAACCTCTCAAAACATAAACAAAAAAGCTCTGAAGAAAAAGGGAAGTTGACCCTCCCTTGTGCATGAGCACGACATCTATCTAAGGTTGTACACAACTACCGCAAAAAAATGGCAAACCACCTGACAAGTCATGGCTCATGTACTAAAGAATCAACATAATATAGAAGCGAGCAACTAATGTGTTGCCCGTCACTGGTGTTGTGTGAAATGGTCGAAATGAGAAGTGAGAGGCACTGCATTTCCTCACTACCAAATGCACCAATACGTAACTGACCTCTAACGACCTGAAAATCTGAAGGAGACAGTACATTTGCTCCAATGTATCTCTGGGAGTACACAAACTGACTTCCTGCTACACAACCAGCTGGAACCTCTGAGAACAAGGGAAAATCCACCCCTCTCCTCGATAGCCCTGTAATGAAATATATATCCTCCTCAGTGGGCATATACCATTGGTTAGGACAAACCTGGAAAGCTTGTCAGTGGGCATTCCACCTGTGGATAAGATGTCTCAAAAACACACCATAGCCCTTTAGGGAAGTAGCCTTCTCATAGAACTTGAGGAGGCCTACTTACCTTAGGAGCCTCTGGGTAGCTGTTGTAATAGGGCGAGAGTACGCATCTATCTCCCTCTCTTGTGCCTCTGATAGGCAAACCATGTCATATTTCTCTGCCTGTTGTTGTTGTTGTTCCCTCACTTCTCTCTGAATTATTGACATATTAAATTAAAAAAAATTATTAAATGAGAAATGTATTTAGGAATATACATATATAATTTTAAAAAAAAACAAAACAAAACAAAATAGTCGGTGCGCCACAAAAAACAGTCATATACTGGTTCTGGTGTGTCTTTTGTTTGTCGCACACCGAGGGCGATGCCCCAGATGACATTCAATGCACCGTAGGTAGTGCACCTAAAAATTTTCATAGCACCGTTGACTATGTACGGTGTTAGGAGTGCGGTGCGCTGACTAAACTCTACGACCTAGCACATATAGTTGTATCAGTGCACCAACCTCCTGACTAATTACATAGTCAACGATGTAGTCTTTTACCAGGCCGCACCGTTGACCCGGTCGAAATGTCGAATGCGGTGCGCTAACAAACACTGGGGTGGATATTTCCATCAATGCACTATGTTGCCGCTATTCCACATGGTCAACGGTGCAGCCAACTAAATGACCGAACTGCACTTTTTTTTTAAATTTTAAAATAACGTGATGCGCCTTTCAGTATCGCCCTAGAAACGGTATGAATACTGTTAGCACTGGTTGCGGTGCGGCCTATAAATTTTACAGGGAGCACCGCTTACCAGTGCGATTTGAACGGCTCGAGCGCACCGCACGACAAAAAAAAAAAAAAAAACTTTTAAATGGTTAATTTTAAGGTTATTTGAAATTCTGATCTGCTAAAAAACTTAATTATGGAAAAACAAAAAAAATACCTGTAATTTGGCCGTCGAGGAGGCATATTGGCTGTAGAATTTGCAAAAGAAAATTTGACCACCGTTTTGAAAAATGCAAGCTGGAGATTGATGGGCAATGCACAGCAGCAATGCGTGCAATGGATGCAATGGGAGCACCGATGTCAGGGCGACTCAAACAAAGATAAATTGCATCGGTGTTTGAAAGCTCTGGAGCACTAAGAAAAGTGAAAAATGTGGTTTTTTGGCCGTAATTTTTTTTTATTTAACCCTGTTCCGATGCTCGGGGTTTTATAGGCGCACCAGTGCAGTTTCTTAATACCACACCGAGCGGTTTCGGTTTTGGCGATGTGTTTAATGACGCACCAGTGCGGAAGAGTTGTAAAGCACCGGTGCTCTACAGTAATACGACACACCGGGCGGGTGTGCACGGAGCGCACGGTGTCCGGTGTGCCAATGTTTTGTGCGCACTGGTGCTTTCTCTTGTTGAGCGCACCGGTGTGATTTTGGATGATAAGTGCACTGAGCATAAAACATCCGCAAAAGCCTCCACCCACCAACCTCCTCTAGTAACCTCCGCTAGAAACAGATGTATGGGGTATTTTTATAAGGGCTTCCTCAAAAACTTTTGCTAGAGGGTCTTTTCCTTGTAGTGAATAATTCTTTAATATTCAACTCCAATTGAAAATAAAGCTTCAACTACCTAGAATCTAGAAAAGCATTATTCTCCAGCTCCCAATTGATGGACGCTCCAACGCCCGAGATTCTTCAATAGTCAACTGAATGGATGCCCCAATACCCAATGAGCTACAACTCACCCTAGCACCACCCTACCACCCTGAAGTTTTCACAAGCTTGACCCTATTGCTGACTTCATGCACCAGCCTAGCACCACCCTACCACCCTATAGAAGAATAAAAGAAGAATGGACTACCGTACCAGGGAAAATGGTCCACTTTACAATGATATAGAATGATGTAGAAGAAGAAGACACACTAGACCATAACTCCAACTATGACACAACCACCTAATGATGATCCTAGACCTCCCGACACTACCTCTTCAACTCTTGGCAGATAGACACTTGTACAATTTTTACAATGATGTATTTACAATGACCTAGTACAATGATACCTTTACAGTGACTGTACGCAGTGCTGCCCACTTGAAGTCTTCATGTGATGAACTTCTTATTGTTGTTCTGCACCTTGATTGTTGCTCTCATCATGCTACCCTCTGCTGCACCTTGCTTTGCTTTGCTGCCCTAGAAATTTTGGTCCTTTGCATCCCTTGACAACACATGATCTAGCTTTTTCTTGCCTTCTAGGAGCTCGATATTGAATTTGGTGTATCTCTGTTATTTTATCTCTCCAATATGTGATTTTCGGTGTTGTAGTATTCCTCTGAGTCTTCTTTCCAATGCCATAGGTCTAATCCAATTTGGATTCTTCAAGAGAGAGTTATGTTCAATCTCTCACAATGACCTAATTATGGACTGGTTTAGTAGAGAAAATTTGTACAACGTGCCACGTGTCATGTTTCTTCATTCAGCTTTGAAATTGATACAGCGAAAACTAAAATCTATGCACTATCCGCCACTTATTACAGAATTCCAATCCGATACTCAGAGAGAGAGTTATAACGATTTTCCCAAGGTCACTTCTTTGAGATGAAGTTCAGGAGCCTGCAAAAACACTGACTTCCAGAGATCATATCTCCGAAAATATTACGCACCTTGATCTGAAATTTTTACAGGAGCTTCCTCAGGATTTCGGCTTCGCCTCATTAAAATTTCAGCTTCTGAACCTTCGTAAAAAGAAAGTTAGAGCGCAAATGCCACAATGACCTGTTTCAGGTAGCGAAATCCCTGCATGATGAGGATATGAGGATCAAAATTTATATAAATGCTTAGGTTGAGAGGGACTTCAACAAGTGAACATGGGAGGGATTTTAGGAGCTTAAAAATTATTAATTATTGACTTTTAAATGACCCATTCCATAACCCCATAGGGTTTTAGCCCACTAACTTCAAACATGAATATCTCTCAAACCGTGAAGAATTACGTGGCATGCCATATATAAACGGAAACACATCGACAAGTAGAAACCATCAAAAACATTCTTGACCCAGAATATAGTAATTTGGTAGGTCAAAATTCCCATGCAATATTAGGGTAGCCCTTGGTGCTACTTGGGTTGACATCAATGACAACCACTGATCAACACTTGGATATAGGTTAGAGTCTTAAATCGTTGACGCTACCAAACCAAGAATCACAACAACGAACTACTTTGCACAGCGGAAAATATAAAGCAGTAAACCACATATGCATAATATACACAATTTTAAACGAAATTGTACAATAATGCACAATCACCAATATTCATTATATTAAACCAAATTTGAATAATACAACAGTCTACTGTATAAAAGATCAATGACAAACTCGGTGTCATATCTTGTCCTTCCTGTCGTTTGCTTCTATCCTTCTCACTAGTAGTTCCTTAGCCCATCAAGGCCACTACACATTGAGATTCCAGGAGGGCTTCCACCTAACACTGCTACATGTCCATTTGTACAGTGTACATGGGTTGATCCAATCTTCTCTCTAGGCTGGCCCGATACCCGAGCTCCAAACTACCAGGCTAGCAACAACGTTCGTCCATCAAAGTGTTGCACTTCGACACTTATATTCACCCAACCTTGAGCTGCTCTTCGTCCTTCAAGATAGCTCGTCTAGGGCTACTTTGGGTAGCCAACACAGTACCCTCCAACAGACCTATGGCACCTAATCCAATCACTGTTGATTCTACTCTTAAGATGACACTTCACCACCACAGAATGACATCTACTTGGCATCAACAGGCTGCAACTCTCATGATCCAAACTGGTCACAAACTTGACCCAATACACCTCTCCAAACGTTGTTGTTCACCTTGCTTCACTGCTGCAATACTGCATCATTGGTTAGGGCATCACCTACAACCATTACCCTCCAAGCAAATCAGCAAAGCAACCCTCTAAATATTGTGGTCCTCCACACCTACGCTGCCCTTGTTTGCCTTATTTGACCCTAAACGCAACACCTAAGTGGCCTCTAGCTGATGGATATGGCCTGCGGCCTAGCCCAATATCAAGTTGTAGCTACGATCATCCCTATACTCGACCAAAGAGCCTTCAAAATAGAAGTCCCTTTCTCCTTTAACCTGCGGCCACTTGCCCAGCTCCTCGATCCCTTGAACAGCGCCTTAACAGCCTCCTAAACATCCCTTAGACCTCCACGTTGTCACCTACAACAAACAGAAACCCTCACATTGTCCTTGGCTCCTCCACATTGTCCCTTTTTATCCCTCTCTAGTTGTGACTCAGCCTCTTGAAATTTCAGAGCTCTTCTTGAGATGTATTGCCCACACTTGGATGCTAAAATGACTTTCTTTCACCCTTTATTTATACACAACAAGGGGCTCCACGAAATAGTGAAGAGACACATCTACTGGAGTTGTTTACACTAAGCCTACATGACTTGGCAACCAATAATTACCTTGTCCACTTCAAAAATTCATTTCTCTCTAGCGACAACTCGGATTCGGACGATTCTTGTTGCATTGGAATCGTATCGTCGAGCACTATCATCCTCATCCATCACATGTCGTACCTCCATCACAGTTTTGGCCCAAATCACGATGGGTGAAAAACACCACACTTGGGTTCTAGGCCCACAAGCTGCCCTTGTCATGCTTTTCCCTCCAAACCCTGAATCTTAGGGCTTGGAGTACCTCCCAAGCTACAAAAATCAACACTCCTTCTTAGTGCATCATCATCACTGCTTGCAACACTTTCCCAACTCCTGGCACTCACAATCACAACAATCCCCGTACGATGAACTACACCCTACTCGGAAGTGTCGTTGTCAGTGGAAGCCTCTAGCTTATTCTTCTTCTTCTCCTGTATCACTTTCCAATATCACCATCATTCCTTCTTTCCATATGTGGAAGCACCCTTTCTCCCCACTGACCATGCGCTCTTCTTGGGCTGCAAAGTATCCCTCTGAATCTACAAACTCCCTCTAGAACTTGACTCCATTTGAGCCTCTGGAACCTAGACCTTCTCGGAAAAGTGTACCTTCTTCTTGGGAACCTGTACCTGCGCCTCTGAAGCCTGCACCTGCACCTGCTTTTGCTTCTCCAAGAACCTGCACTTGCCCCTGCTTCTTTCCATGATCCTCATGATTGCCCATCAGCCTATAGAGACCATGCTCTCTAACTCCGAGTACAATCCCATCAAATTTAGAGCCTCTAGGCCCGAGTCTTGCCTTCCCATCCTGGAACAAGTCCTCAAGCCCCTTCCTCTCCATCATCAAGACAGAAATCACACTATATCTGAGTCCTAATACAAACTATACATCCTAGACCCACATCATACGTCGTATCTCCATCCTAAATGGCACAACTCCCAATCCTCGGATCTCCAACTGACTCTTGTCACCCAACACCATGTGCAACTTCGAGTCCCATGCAGCTAGAGTATCAAAAACCTCCTGTGACCCTGCCATATGCTTTGTCGCACCACTATCCACATACCATCCATCCTCCTTGATATTAACCTCCGAGAAATGAGAAATCATAGCAAAGTCCTCCTCTTCTAATCTTTTGGAGAGATTATCCATCTCAGCTGAAGTGGCAACACTGATGACCTGTTTTCCTTTCCTCCTCTTCTCATCATCTCATGTCTTCAATAGACATCTCAACGAATAATGACCCATCTCGCAATAGTTGAAACACTTGATTTTACTCAAGTCCTTCTTTGGCTTACCCTTCATTCGCGTTGCAATTTCCACATCCTCATCTACCTTCTTTGGATGAAGATCCTTGTCTCATAACTCTTCCTGAATGAATTCGTACCGCAGTCTATTCCACACTGACAGTTTCTCCCTGGCAACGATTCCTTTGATGAAGGGCTTCCATTCCTCAGTGAACCCTTTCAAGGCAATCCTTACCATCTCTGCATATAAAACTTTGACATCGATGGCAGCAAGCTCATCTCGAACCTGAGACAACCTCATTAGATACGAAATCGTTCCTTCACCCTTTATCATCTTGGTGGACTTCAACTTATCCTACAATACCAATACCCAGTTCTCGTTCTTATTCTGGAACAAATTCTGAAGATCCATCCACATCTCATGTGCATTGTTCTTCCCGAACAAATGAGGTATCAAGGAATCCTTCACACCATCAAGGATGATCAACCTCACCTTCGTATCCAAATCTTGCCATATTTCCAGCTCCTTAGGGTCGGTTGGCATCTTGATCTCTTTCACGGAAAAATCCCAGATCTTGTTGACCTACAAGACCAACTTGATCCTTTCCTTCCAAGGAGTATAGTTGGACAACCCTTCCAACATGTCCTCATACTGGAGACCTGCCTGCAAATTTGACATTGTAGTGACTCCTTCACTCACAATGTGACCAACTCCCTCTCACGTTATACTTTGTTGTGCAACTTTTATTTACTGACTTCCAAAGTAGCTCAGACACGCTCTGAAACCATGTTGAATTTCCATGACCTTGGATCTAGGTTAGAGTCTTAAATCATTGATGCTACCAAACCAAGAATCTCAACCATGAACTACTTTGCACAATGGAAAATATAAAGCAGTAAATCACATATGCACAATATACATAGTTTTAAACAAAATTGTACAATAATGTACAGTGACGAATGTTCGTTATATTAAACCAAATGTGAATAATAGAACAACTTATGGTATAGAAGATACAATGACAAACTCGATGTTGTATCTCGTCATGTCGGTCCTTTGCTTTCGTACTGCTCACTAGTAGTGCCTTAGACCATCAAGTCCACTACACATCGAGACTCTAGGAGGGCCGCCACCTAACACAGTTGCACTTCCATTTGTAGAGTGTACATGGTTTGACCCAATCTATGCTCTAAGCTGGCCAATGCCCAAGCTCAAAACTTCCAAGCTAGCAACAACTTTCGTCCATCAAAGTGTTGACCAAATATGCACACTTCTTTGCTATTCCATCCCGGTACTTTGCTTCACAAGTAGCGGAGTTTTTTTTTAGAGAGGTCTTTTGTTTGCATTGTCTTCCCAAGACTATAGTCAGTGACAAGGATAATCGCTTCATGGGAGAATTATGATGGTTTCTTTTCCGATTGGTGGGCACTGAGCTCACCCCTAGTACCAGTTACCACCCACAGATGGACAGTCAAAACGAGAGAGTCAACAAATGGTTGGAGGGTTGCCTACGAAACTATGTGATCGGTCAATAAGAAGCATGGATCTAGTGGTTGCATTTAGGAGATTTTTGCTAGAACACCAACCATCACATGACCATCGAAATGTCACCTTTCCGTGCTTTGTATGGATATGATGCTTTGTCTTTTGCTGACATTGTTTTTAGAGACAGTCAGGCCCCAAAGGCTAAAGATTGGATCCTAGAGAGCCAAGACATCCTTAAGGCTCTCAAGAACAACTTGCTGACAACCCAGAATCAACAGAAATTGTATGTAAACAGGCACAGGATCGAGAGGCATTTTGAGGATGGGGACTTGGTATTTCTGCGACTATAGACATACAGACAGTCCACGTTGAAATAGAAGAGGGCCGAAAAAGCTACAGCCTCATTTTTATGGTCCATACAGGGTGATCAGGAGAGCTGGAGAGGTGGCTTATGAGCTGGAGTTTCTACCCGCAAGATCCACAATATTTTCCACATCTCATGCCTCAAAAAGGTGTTAGGATAGCACATGACAGCAGCCACAAAATTACCTCTGTTGGATGATGAGGGACATCTAGTGTTAGAGCTAGAGGCCATTTTAGAGATTAGAAAAAGGAAGTTGGGGAACAGAACTATCAGGGAATACTTGGTACGTTGGAGGAACCTACCAGATGAGGATGCCACTTGGGAGTGTGAGAACATACTACATCATCCAGCACTACAGTTTCTTGGGGACAAGCAACATTTGGGAGGGGAGGACTGTAATGTTCCTTCCTAGAATAAATTCCCTAAAATCAGTTTCACAATTTTGCATTTTTTACTATTAAGGGGGCCCACGAAATTTTGGGGATGAGACTTAGTAGATGGGGATCGAAATAATTTTATTAGTGGAATGTGGGGGCCACACCCACATGTAATACACACCCCTTGGAGAGAAAGGTCGAAATTTCCAAGGGAAGAGGTCAAAATAGGGGATGGAAGGACCCACATGGGGAGGCAAGTCAAAATTATAAATAGAATGGGCATAGAAGCTATTGGGGTTTTTTGTCAACTTAACTATTTACTTGTTGCTCAAGTTGTTTAGCTGGTTCACAAGTTCTTCTTAGCACAGAGCTTTCCAAGGGGAGAGCTCACCCTTCTTTCAGTGGACTTCGAGTGCCACCCTAGGGAGGTAATCCATTGCTACGTGGGTGAGGAGATTTGTGGAGTTGGGGCTCAATTCAATAGGTTTCCTTCAGCTAATTCGTACTTTAGGGAGGACGTAGTTAGGAAATCATACCACTAAATTCAGCTGGCTTCTAGGGGTATTTTGATGGGAGAAATTTAGTATAGTTGCTCCAGGGGAAGACTAAGCCTTGTGAATAATTTGGCAGTGGAAGATTGTTTCTTTGGAGCAAGTCAAATTTCTCTTTCCCAGCGCCTACATAGGAGACCAATTTTGGGCACACGTGGGAGTTGAGGAGATGACTTGTGGAGCTGGGTTGTGTAGGGGAATTGGGGGAGTCGTCTAAGAAGAGAAAATCCCAGCATTTTGGCACCATTTGGAGGGCTACAACAGAAGATTTTTAGGAGGGTCGTATTTTCCAGCTAGTTGTGGGGGTTTTGGTATTTGGGGGTCAATTTTGGTGGTTAGAACTAGACCAAACCCTTTTTGGGTTTTGGTGGGTTTGTTGAGAGGAGACCGGAGCTAATTTTGCAGAATTTTTTGATAACCAAAGGTGGGGAAAATATTCGGTTTTCCCAGCCAGTAGTGTAATCTCACTAGGGTCAGCGTAGATCCTTTTAGAGGATTTGTTCTATAGTCGTTGAGCAGATTTTGTTGGACACCTAAGGCTTGTAAGCAAGCCCAGGTTCACTCCTTCCATCATACATTGTACTCCTATCATTTGATAATAAAAAATTGGCCCATTTTGGTGTGTTTTGGAGCAATTCTAGTTACCTGATTGCATGTGTCATTTCTTGTGTTAAATGTGCTTAATTTTCTTTGTTTATCACTATTAATTTCCATTTATAATATTACACACACTGGCAATATCATTTGGATATCGAATTGGCTAGGTTTTCTAGATATGTGCAAAATTCTATATACATCCAAAAAATCTTACTAGTTATTTAGAGGCGTCATATGAGAAAGGACTTTCTTTAGCCTATAGACACATGTTTCACTTTCGATGGAGAGGATGTTTGAGGTATACAAGGCCTTACAATATATAATATGTATATGGTGATTGATCTAGACAAGTGGGTACCAATACAAAGAAGGCTAGTAAGGGGGGTCTAAATAGTCAATGCCATTTGAACAAAAGACAAGGATTCTCTTAGTTTCAAATGTGTAAGAAAATCACGCTGGGTTGTGTAAAGATCCATCATTTGTGATGGAACGAATTTGGAGTTCTCCCTGTGGAAATGTAATATCCTTGGAGATAATTTACAACAATAAACAGACATACATAGACATAAACATGCACAACAAAATAAATATGCAAATTAGAACACCAAGGGACCATAAAAATTGCGCTAAGCCATTTTATTAATTGTGAGGAATTGTACAAAATTAAATGTTGGAATGAGTGCACCTGGGCTTGCTCAAGGCAAGCTAGAGAATCCCTCAAAATTAATGTTGGATACCCTCAAATTTTTCCCTCTGTGTCATTTTAGCTCTGCGTTGGAAACTGCTAGAAATGTTGTTGTTGCCTCCAAAAATATTCTTTTAATGCCTGCTACGTGTCTTAAAAAATTCTGAGAAATTAATCTCATCCTCTACTCGATAAACCAAAATAACCCACGTAGGGTTTGCCCAAAGCTTGACCCCAGAAATTGGCCCATTGGGCTTGGATGCTAATACTACTAGGAAAATCGATCCTCCTAATAATTTTGTTGTTGGATGCCACAAAAATGCCTGAAAACCCTATTAGAAGGCTTCCCAAGCCTTCCCACCATATTCCCTACAAAATCTCCATTCGCTCCTCAGCCTCCAAAGTGACTCCCTCAAGGGACTGCGCAGCCTCTGCACTATTATGACTGCCTCTACACTACTGGAGAATGCTCTGTGTTGTATAATGTTCTCTCTGTTGCTAGGTTGGATCGTACTAAGATGGAACACCTTCCTTGGGCTGGCACTCGAAGTCCATCGAAGCAAAGGGTGGGATCTCTGCTCGAAGACGGGTGTGTGTTGAACAGCACATGCAGAGTTGGATCACTACTCAAGCGTTCTCTATCAAAAGAAAAATTTTGAATAGATGATTGACTAATCAAAATGAACATCATGCTTCCTTTTTGTCCAAGCCTCCCCAACGTTCCCTTGGGTCCCACCTCATGCCTCTAGCCTCACATCCGCTCCAATGACTGTGTTGCCTCCATGTGGACCGCAGTCTCTTCTCTTTAGGGCCCATTCTCCACTATAGCCTAAATATTTGGACTCAGTCTAATGTTTTGAGGCTTATAGTTGCCTAAGTCTAATTGTGGGCCCCCAAACCCACATCTCTTAAGTCAAAACTGTAATAATATCAAAATTGACAAAAAATAATATTCCACTGAGCAGAATTGCTAAGCACGATTATTATAGTCCTCCCCGCCAAGATGTTGCTTGTCCTCAAGAAACTACAGTGATGGATCCTGGAGGATCTGCTCCCCTTCCCAAGTTGCATCCTCATCAGGTAGATTCCTCCATCAGGTAGAATTCTTTTATCACCCTATTCCTCAAGTACCTCTCTGGAATCCAAAATGGCCTCTAGTTGTAACACCAAGTGCCCCTCATCATCCATAGAAGATAACTCAGTAATTGTTGTTACATGTTGTCCCAAGGCCTTTTTCAGGCACGATACATGGAAAATGTTGTGCACCCGGATCCCCAGGGGTAGCTCAAACTCGTAAGCCACCTCCCCCACCTTCCGAGTGACTCTATATGGCCCATAAAAGCGAGGCTTGAGCTTCTCGACCCCCTTTTGCTTGAGCATAGACTACTTGTAAGGTTGAAGTCTGAGGAAAACCAAAGTCCCCAACTTCAAATTGTCTCTCAACTCGACCCCTGACTGCATATATCTTATGTTGGTTTTGGGCCATCCTTATGTTATCCTTGAGAGCCCTCAAGATGTCCTAACTCTCCTGGATCCAATCTTTGGCCCTTGGGGCCTTGCTATCTCCAAACATGAAAACATCAAAAGATAAACCATCATATCCATACAATACACGAAACGGATACATACCTATGGACATGTGGTAGGTGGTGTTGTAGCAAAAATCCCCCATGTGCAGCCATTGTATCCATGCCCGTTGTTTCCTTATCACATAGTTATGCAAGTAGGCCTCCAGCCACTTGTTAACTATCTCGGTCTGACCATCCATTTGAGGATGGTAGCCTGTGCTAGGGGTGGGCTTTGTGCCCACCAATCGGAACAATTCCTGCCAAAATCCTCCCATAAAGTGGTTGTCTCGATCACTAAAAATGGTCTTGGGGAAACCATGCAGCCGAAAAACCTCCGTGAAGAATAATTCAGCCACCTGTGAGGCTGTGTACTAGGTTGAGATGGTGAAGAAGTGTGCAAACTTCGTCAAGCAATCCACAACCACATAAATGCAATCCTTGCCCTGTACTGTGGGTAAACCGGTAATGAAGTCCATCGATATACTCTCCCACTTCCCCTCGGTAATAGGAAGAGGTTGCAATAAACATGTTGGGTGTGACTACTCACCCTTGTTCCGCTAGCATGTCTCACACTCCCATATATGCCGCAGAACATCATCCTTGAGGCCCTTCCACGCAAACCTCTCTCAGATGGTCCTGTAAGTCTTGTTGTACCCCTGATGTCCTACTAAAGGTGAGTCATGGGTAGCCTGTAGTATATTCTCCCGCATCTGGGAGTTAGCCACTAAGTAGATCTAGTCCCTATAATATATCACCTCATTCATCACCCAGTATTTGTCATAAGTTACCATCCCATCAAGGACCTCACATACAAATCGGTCCTTGGAATACTCTACCAATAGTTGGGCCCTCCAATCTGGAGCAATACTCATCAATGAGAGGGAAGTCGGCCTCCTAGACAACGCATCCACACCATGTTGTGCTTCCTCTTGACATACTCTATATAAAATTCATATACCTGGAGCTTGTTGGCCCATGTATGTTGCCTCTTCTAGCTACTTCCGCTCCAAAAAAAACATAAGGTTGTTGTGATCAACCCTCACCCGAAACTTGTTCCCCACCAAGTATTCTCTGAACTTGGCTAGTGCATGCATGATGGCCATCATCTCTTTGTCGTATATGGGGTACAACCTCTTGTTAGGCAGTAGCTTCCGACTCTCGAAAGTTTTGGGGTCCCCTCCTACATTAATACAACCCCCACTCTTTCTTTGGATGCATCGCACTCCAATATGAAGGGCTGAGTAAATTCAGGAAATGCTAGCACAGGGGCAGCTCCTCATCACCTGTTTGAGGCACTCAAAAATCTCCTACGTTGTATTTGTCCATGCAAAAGCCTCTTTCTTTGTCAGATCGGTAAGTTTTTCTACCAACTGTGAAAACCCCTTCACAAAATTCCGGTAGTAAGTGTAAATGCCCACGAACCTCCTCGACTCTGTCACATTGTTGGGCTCTAGCCAATCCCTGATGCCCTGAATCTTCTCCTCATGCACACGCACTCCATCCACCCCGATGATGTGCCCAAAATAAAGCATCTTAGTCAGCCCAAACTCACACTTAGACAATTTGGCATAGAACTGTTGCTCCTCTAGGATATGCAGTACTGCCTCAACATGTTGTAAGTTCTCCTCCCAAGTCCAGCTATAGATCAGAATGTCATCAAATAACACTAGCACGAACTTCCTCAATTGTCCACGAAACATGTGGTTCATGCACGACTAAAAAGTGGTCGGTGCATTGGTTAGCCCAAAGGGCATAACCAGGAACTCAAAGTGCCCATAGTGGCACCAGAAATTTGTCTTAGGGACATCCTTGTCCCTCACCCAAATCTGGTGTTACACTAACCGTAGATCAATCTTTGAGAAGAAATTGGCTCCTCTTAACTCATCCATCAGCTCATCAATGTGTGGGATGGGGTAGCGGTTCTTCATAGTCTTCTTGTTGAGGGCCCTGTAATCAATGCACATACGGAGGGACTCGTCCTTCTTCACCAGAACAATTGATGAGGCAAATGGGCTAGATTTGGCCCTGATGTGCCCCAATGCCAAGAACTCATGGATGGCTCTCTCTATCTCATCCTAGTAGGCCTTAGGATGCTTATAGGGAGTAGTGATCATCGCATGTACTCTGGGCTCCAACTCTATGGTATGCTTAAATCTTCGGTCAAGTGGGTGGTCGGGTGGTATATCTCCAAATAATATAGGGTACCTGTCAAGGATGGCTTGATTATCTAGATGTGGCGGCTTGGCCACGCCCCCAACCTCAAAAAGCCTCAACACTATAACCCACTCAACATCTCCATGCCTCAAGTCAGCCTCCATCCTGTGGGCCAAGACCGACTGTGGGGGATAGGAGTGCATACCCATCAGCAACACTAGCTTGCCAGCTGGATCCAAGAACTCTATCTCCAACTTCCACCAGTCAGTGGTGACACTGCCAAGTGCATAGAGCCACTGGACTCCCAACACTATGTTGGTTTCTGGAATATCAACCACAAAGAAAAGGTATGTAATGGAGTAGTTCCCCATGGTCATTGTCAAGGCGAGGACATGACATGGCGTGAGCACTGCATAGTCCTGTCACCCGGCAAAAGAACTGAAAAGCCCTCAAACTCCTATGTGGTAATGCCTCTCTTTTGGACCATCTAGGCATCAATAAAGTTGTGAGTGGCAACATTGTCCACCAACACTGACACACGTTGCCCTTGAACTGCCCCCCTGATCCTCATAGTCAGAAACTTGGGTACTCCATGCAGTGATGTGAGGACCCCTCTAGAAGGTGAAAACACAGCTCCCCCTGCTAGTGGTGGGAATGGTGATCGTGGCCCTCTCTCCTGAGGTGTTGCGTTGTCATCTCCTCCCATCTCAAAATATGTCTCCTCCTCTCCATCACTGTTTGAGAAGACCTCTATGTAATGGGCCTTTCCTGCTACACCTATGGCTTGGTGCCCACGGCTCCTAGCAAGTGAAGCATAACTTCTTCCAATAAAGGTCTCTCTGAGTGTCAACATCCAGCTGCCCACGTCCCTGGTTGGCTCTCTTTGGTGGGACTCTCATGTCTCTCCCCCTCTGCTGGAAACCATGTTTTTTTAGCAGAGGTGCCCTAGCTCTGGGTAGGGCATCCTGTAGGTCCCTAGCTCTCCCTACTGTGTCCTGCAGCGTAGTGGGTTTGTTGGACCTCACTAGCCCCTGTAATGGCTCTGTCAGTCCCTCTATGAACATGTGAATCCTCCTAGACTCGAACAGGTTTGGTACCATCACATATAGTCTCAAAAACTCTAAGATGCACACCTTTGCATTCCCAGAATACTTTAGCCTGATTAGCTCTCCAAAATACTCCTCTGGGTCCTTCCTCTCGAATCGCTCTAGCACTCTCCTGGTAAACTCATCATATGTTGTGACCCATGTGTGCCCCAGCGTGATCAGCCCATGGAACCACCAATCATGAGCTTCCCATTCCAGATGAAGTGTGGCAATATTGATTGCCTCTCCCTTGGTCATCTGGTTCAGATGAAAGTAAACATCCAGCTTCTCAACCCATGCCTTGGACGAGCTCTTAGAGGATCCATCAAAAGTAGGGAGAAACAACCTTCCCATGGTACGTTGTAAATCATTCCCATGTGTGTAGCCTCCTCCACTTTGTTCTTTGGGTTTGTTGTTGCTCTTAAGTTGGTAGAAAACCTTAAAAGTAATGGCCCTCCCAAACTCTAGGCCATATGACTGGTACTCTAGGAAGTACTCTCCATAGTGTGCTTCCTCCTACTCCTGTTGTCCACCCACTCCTGAAGCTAGGAACATAGGAATGGTAGACTGTGTGGGTGTATATGGTACGGTATGCATATTGGGGTTAAGTGATGCCTGGTGCTATGAGGTGACAAATCCTTCTCCCACCTGGAAATCCCCTTGGATTCCCTTACCTTTGCTACCATTATTGTTCTGGTGACCCATCTCCTCAATGTTCTTTGAGAGATCCTGCACTGCCTTCAATAGAAGGTGAAAAAATTCCTCCTTGCTCTTCTTCTCCCCTTATGCCTCCCTTATTCTTGTCTCCACAACCTCCAGTTTAGTGGTCACAGGGTCTAGGGTGATTTCTAACTCTCTTTCTCTGCTCCTGTACCTCTACCTCTGATATGTCATGTTATGTTTGTCTTTCGGTGTCATAGACTACGCTACTCCCACAGGCCGAGCCAAGTCTATGAGCTCTGATACCACTGTAATATCCCTAGAGAAATTTTACATAAATAAAAAAGGCATACATAAACATAAACATACACAACAAAATAAATACGCAAATTAGAACACCATGGGACCATAAAAATTGCGTTGATCCATTTTATTAATTGTGAGGAAGTGTACAAAATTAGGTGTTAGAATGAGTGCACCTGGGCTTGCTTAAGGCAAGCTAGAGAAGCCCTCAAAAGTAATGTTAGACACCCTCAAATTTTTCCCTCTACGTGGTTGTAGCTCTGCACTGGAAATTGCCCAGAAATGTTGTTGTTGCCTCCAAAGATCTGTTGCTAGGGCTTGCTACGCGACTCGGAAAATTCTGAGAAATTAATCTCAACCTCTGCTCGATAAACCCAGAATAGTCCATGTACAGTTTGCCCAAATCTTGACCCCGAAAATTAGCCCTCTTGGGCTTGGATGCTACTACTATTGATATTTTGTGTAGTTGGGGTAGCATCAAGTGTGCTCTAGCCCTGAAACTTAGTGGAGGGGCTAAGAAACACATCAACTCCAAAACCCAGAAAGCGTTTGGAGAAATTTCATCTAGTGTTAAAGTTATTCAAATAATTAATTATTTTAATGTATTCCCTAATTCTAAACTTGGGGAAATTAAATAATTAAAGTGAATTAATTAACACATTCGCTGAAATTTTCTAAATAATGCGAATCAAACAGTCTTTTAATCTCAGCCGTTGATGAGTGATTTAATCTCGGTCGTTGATGTGTTCAACGGAAAATTATAAGAGAAAGGCTTGAGCGTCAGTTGGAGCCACACACATAGAGGCAAAACTGAGAGACTGATCTGGAATTCTAGGGTAGGGCTTGCTAAGTATTTCCAGAGGAGTTTTCTGCAGAGAGGGGTATTATTGGCTGAGGGGATGATCTGATCTCGGAGCCAAGAGTCAGCAAGAGGCAGAGGAGCAGCTTTCAGGGTCAGCACAGAGGAGCAAGGGCAGCAGCAGCAGCAGTTACGCAGCAGCTGCGTAGCACAACTTCAGCCGCTACGTAGGCCCAGTAGGGGCAGTGCTGCAGCTTCAGAGGGCTCCCAGAGTTAAGCAGAGGCCTCCAGAGGCAACGTAAGGACTATGTCACCGACTCTGGGGTTATGCAGTCCCCTTCTGAGCAGCGAAGAGGCACGCAGAGCCTAGCAAGGCCGACGCTGAGGCTTCAGGGGCAACACTGGGGTTTCTAGGGCCAGAATTGGGCTGAGTCTTGTAAATCTCGTTTGAGGGTGTGGATCAGTCAGAATCTTGGTCTCAGAACAACAGGTTAGCTACAGATCTACTTTTTCTTTGTCGAGCTAACTAGATTTGGTGCCCAAATTTGTTGTACTCAGAATCTATTTAATAATACTAAACCCTCATATGTGTTGCACTGGTTTTCCCACTTTGGGTTTTTCCAGGGACTTATGTACAAAAATCAATGTGTCACTTTGTTGAATAAGCGTAATATTCAGTAAATGGTCTGCATGTGTAGGTTGTTAGTTGTGTTTATTTCTGTATTTTCTTAATATTGTTTATGAAGATAACTTGTATAACTTAATCAAGTAGGAGAAGTAAACCATGATACTACAGTAGGATTTCTGCATAACTATATTCAAGGATTTTTACGTGGTATCAGAGGGATCGCAGATCAAGTTGAATCTCCACCAAATCAGCTGAAGAATATTTTTTCTGCAGGACAGCAACAGAAGCAGTAGAGATCCAGAAGGGGCAGCTTGGCAGTAGGAGGACGCAGACCCAGGAAGGGGCAGCGTTGCAGCTACAGAAGGCCATCAAGCTTACGCAGAGCCTTCCCAGGCCAGCGTAAGGACTGCATCACCCAATCTGGGGTTACGCAGTCCACTTTTGAGCAACGTTGAGGCTACATTGGGCCAATCAGTGGGACGTAGTCCAGTTATTCCTATTGCGGAGCAGTTTTGCCAAGATCCGGAAGCAGTGCTTCAGATCTTTAGCAGCGCTAGTGTGGTGGAGATTCTGTCGGTGCATAATTGTGCCTAGCTAAGTCAAAAAAGAGCAGGAGGAAGACACTCACTTAGCAGATATGAGCCAAATGGATCTGAGATTCGATCAGGGGATCGGAGAGTACTGTCCAGTTGTGTTTGGTTGAAGATTTCTAGGAGGGAAATCAGTTGTGAGGAGGGAGCAGCGACTATAGAGGGTTTCTAATCACCAAGAAACCCAGATCCAACATTTTATGTTCAATATTGCAACAGAAACAGGGAGAAGAGTATCTGTTCTGACAGATCTCAACAGATGGTGCCATATGGACTTAAGAGATCAGGATAGGTTGGACGGTATGTCCAACTTCGTTATCTGGAGGGCCAGGATCCTATCAGTCCTGGATGAATATGGCCTCAAGGATCATGCAGAGAAAGTCCTAGTTGTGCCAACCGATGCAGATACTCTAAAGAAGTACGAGGAAAATCAAGCGTGTACTAAGCGTTTGATTATGGACGGAGTCAAAGACCACGTCGTGCCTCATATTGCCGGAAAGAATATGGAAAATGAGATGTGGGTAGCATTGGACACGATGTATCAGGGAGGCTCTGTCCAAAGAAGGGTCGTTCTGGAGAATCAGATGTGGTTGTTCCAGATGTAGAAGGGTGAGGAGATAGATCCACTCCTCTTCAGACTTCAGACTATCCGGGATCAACTGATTGCCATGGGTGCAAATCCAGATGAGGGGCTCCTAGTGAGGACTGCCCTAAATGCAATCTCTGAAGAATGGGAAACTTTTGTCCAAAGCATTTTGGGTAAGGCAGTGTTACCATCATGGGCAGACATGTGGGAAATCCTCCGTTAGAGGAAATTAGGAGATTCACCAAGAGGCAAAGCAACGGAAGCGGATCAACCACAGTGAAGAAAGAAGAGGAGGATGATGCAACCCTTGCATCAAAGGAACGAAAGCAGCAAGGGAAGAAGAAGAGGGATATTTCCAAGGTTTGGTGCTTTAACTGTGGCAAACTTGCACACTTCGCCAGCACTTGTCCTAAGAAGAAGGAAAAAGGATCTTTTGAATCCAAGGCTGCAGCAGCAAAGGATGATAGCTCTAATGATGATGCAACCATGAGTGCTCATGTGCCTCGAGAGGAGGTGGGGTGACATGGATCTATAGAGCAGCTACAGATCAAGGGGGCGGGATCCTTGAGTCAGCGCTACTCTTGGATCACATACGAGCTACGGGAGCCTTAAGACGGTAGCGGTGTGACTTGGGAGATGGTTGCAAAAGGTCACGATGAAGCAGAGGGGAGAGTCAAAGCACTGAAGAGGGAGCAGTGTAATGTAGAGGCAGCAACAGCGTAGAGGCAGCAGCGCAGAGGCTGATGAGACTTGAGCAACGCAGAGAGATAGTGCTCACGCAGTGCAGAGTTGCAGCATCACAGTGGCTTCAGGAGGACATCGTAAATCAGCAGCCAAGGGAGCTTCAGTGATGGGATGCAACTTGACTTGTCTGTCAACGATTGGGCAGGAGTCTTTCAGTTGCTTACTTCTTGGCAACTGAGTTGCACTGCAGCAGTGAGCAATGGTAGTGTTATAGGCAGCATGATGCAGCGAGTTGAGAGGGAGTTACAGTACAGATGTGGCAGTGTTAGTAGCAATGACATGGGTAGTAGTACATAGAGCAGCAATGCAGTGGATGGATGGCAGCACGCCAAGCATCAGCAGCACAGAAACCAATACTAAGATCTTACGATACATGGTGTGGATGTATTGCTAGAGCACAATCTGTGCTAAGAGGGAGTGTTGAGATTTTGCGTAGTTGGGGTAGCATCGGGTGTGCTCTAGCCCTGAAACTTAGTGGAGGGGCTAAGAAACACATCACCTCCAAAACCCAAAAAGCGTTTGGAGAAATTTCATTTGGTGTTATTCAAATAATTAATTATTTTAATGTATTCCCTAAGTCTAAACTTAGGGAAATTAAATAATTAAAGTGAATTAATTAACACATTTGCTGAAATGTTCTAAATAACGCGGATCAAGCAGTCTTTTAATCTCAGCCGTTGATGAGTGATTTAATCTCGGTCGTTGATGTGTTCAACGAAAAAGTATAAGAGAAAGGCTTGAGGGTCAGTTGGAGACACACACATAGAGGCAAAGCTGAGAGATTGATCTGGAATTCTAGGGTAGGGCTTGCTAAGAATTTCTGGAGAAGTTTTCTGCAGCGAGGGTTAGTATTTGTTGAGGGGATGATCTGATCCCAGAGCCAAGAGTCAGCAAGAGGCAGAGGAGCAGCTTTCAGGGTCAACACAGAGGAGCAAGGGCAGCAGCAGCAACAGTGATGCAACAGCTGCGCAGCACAGCTTCATCTGCTACGCAGGCCGAGGAGGGGCAACGTTGCAGCTTCAGAGGGCTTCCATAGTTACGTAGAGGCCTCCAGAGGCAGCGTAAGGACTGCGTCACCCACTCTGGGGTTACGCAGTCCCCTTCTGAGCAGCGCAGAGGCATGCAGAGCCTACCAGGGCTGACGCTGAGGCTTCAGGGGCAGCGCTGGGGTTTCTAGGGCCAGAATCAGGCTAAGTCTTGTAAATCCCATTTGAGGGTGTGGAATAGTCAGAATCTTGGTCTCAGAACAACATGTTAGTTGCAGATCTACTTTTTCTCTGTCGGGTTAACTAGATTTGGTGCCCAGATTTGTTGTACTCAAAATCTACTTAATAATAATAAACCCTCATATCTGTTGCACCGGTTTTCCCGCTTTGGGTTTTTCCGGGAACTTATGTCCAAAAATCAATGTGTCACTTTGTTGAATGAGCGTAATATTTAGTAAATGATCTGCATGTGTAGGTTGTTAGTTGTGTTTACTTCAGTATTTTCTTAATATTATTTCTGAAGATAACTTGTAAAACTTAATCAAGTAGGAGAAGTAAACCATGATACTACAGTAGGATTTTTGCATAAATGTATTTAGGACTTTTCACAACTACTATTGGCCAAATCGGTCCTACTGATATATCTGCTGTTGGATGCCATCAAAATGCCTGAAAACCATGTTAGAAAGCTTCCCAAGCCTTCCCACTAAATTCCCTGCAAAATCTCCCTTCATTCCTCAGCCCCCAGAGTGACTCCCTCAAGGGATTGTGCAGCCTCTACACTTCTCTGACTGCCTCTATGTTGTTGGAGAATGCTTTGTGATGTAGAGTGTTCTCTCTACTGCTGGGCTGGATCGTACTAGGATGGAACACCTTCCTTGGGCTAGCACTCGAAGTCCACCGAAGCAAAGGCTGGGATCTTCGCTCGAAGACACCTGTGTTTTGAACAGCATATGCAGACTTGGTTCACTACTCAAGCATGCTTTGCCAAAAGACATGTTCTGAATAGATGATTGAATGATCAAAATGAGTCTCATGCTTCCTTTTTGTCCAAGCCTCCCCAACGTTCCCTTGGGCCCCACCTCGTGCCTCTAGCCTCAAATCTGCTCCAATGACTGTGTTGCCTCCATGTGGGCCGCAATTTTTTCTCATTGGGCCCCATTCTCCACCATAGCCACAATATTTGGCCTCTGTCTAATGTTTTGAGGCCTATAGCTGCCTAAGTCTAATTGTGGGCCCCCAAACCCACATCTCCGAATATCAAAATTGGAAAAAATTAATATTCCACTTAGCAGAATTGCTAAGCAGGAATATTACAGAAAACTTGAATCAATATAAAGAGTAATGAAACAAGATTAACTTGCCCTTCGTAGCATATGGATTAAAACTAAAATGGTGTGTTGAAAGGATTCAAAGAGTGCCTTGGATTGATGATAAAGATATAAAGGGGTTTATGGAGAGGTTCATTGTTGATGACTAGAGGCTGTTTTGACAATAAGTGGTATCTTCTATGAAACAAAGTAGCTTCTTCAACACATTGGAGATAAAGAAGCATTACAAGAGAATCTATTTAGATGGAGGATGAAAGATCTAACAACTCGTTGTTATCTTATAGTCCCAGCTTGTATGTTCCTCTATTTTTTTGCAGGAGTTAATTGGCCTAAAACTTCATCCACTCTATCAGGTGGAATGAACTTCCAAGAATTTGAGGGATCAATAACAACTGGGTTGTGCCTAAATCAAGAAGACAATGGTGCAAAGTTGGATAAATGCTCAATTGAGGTATCGATGTGCATCTTAATGAGCGAAAAAATGATGGTAAAGATGGCATTGGTGACAATAGGGCTTGATCATTGTTGGATTGTCAAAAACTGGAGGCCTGACACAGTTAATGATGTACTCCTTTTTGAATTATTAATGTCTTGTAATGATATCATGATGATGTATTGATTCATTGTAATATTTTCATTTTTCTTGCTAATGAGATGAATGGTCCGCCAACTTAGACAATTTGCATAAAATGTTGCATTGATTATACTTGTAACTGTTTGATTCCATCTAATTAAAATTTTAAAACATATATTTAGTTCCTTTTTTGCTTTTATGAGGTGCCATAAACTGAAATTTGGGGATGTCTCAAACCACCACAAAAATGTATCACCTCCCCCAAACTAAAAATTCTGCACAATATAGACTTGAATAACAAGTTATAGTGAACATATATATAATATCAATATTTTAATGCCTTATTTTCAAGCTCAAACTCTAAAATTGGTTCAAAAATGTAAGACCCAAAAGCGGGATCTATTGTGACTCCAAATGCCTGAAGCTCTCTAGCTGGGCCACGAAGGTGCTCAAGTTGATTCCCTTTACTCTTGAGCATGGTTGAGTCATTGCTGAGCACCTTCACATTACTATCAGTCTGCATAGGTTTTATTCCTGCACAGTTACCATAAGTTTGGCCATTCATTGACAATCAATCCATCTTATTTTTTATGTTTTCATTGTTTTCCTGAAAAGACTAGCACACAGCCTGATCTTCAACAAGCATATTCTGCATATAATGGATAACTTGTGCTGCCTGACTTCTTGTAGAGGAATATATTAGACAATTTGGATATAGAATGTTAGCATTGATTATACCTTCAACTGTAACTGTTTGATTCCATCTAATTAAATTTTGAAAATGTATATTTAGTTCCTTTTTTTCCTTTATGAGGTCCCATACACTGAAATTTGGGGATATCTTTCCAACCACCCAAAAAAACCATCCCCTCTCCCACCAAACTTAAAATTCTGCAGAACATAGATTTAAATTACAAGTTATAATGAACACAATATCAATATTCGATGCATTTTTTTTTGGGGTAAACACCCATGGTGGGATTTGAACCTTCAATCTCAAAATTTACATAATACATAACACGGCAATGGCCAATTGAGCTGCCCCCTGTGGGCTAATATCAATATTTGATGCATTGTTTTTAAGCTCAAAATCAATTTTTTTTTCAAAATTGTAAGATCCAAAAGCAGGATCTATTATGGCGTTAAATGTATAGAAGCTTTCTAGCTGGGCCAAAAAGGTGCTCAAGCTGATTCCATTTACTCTTAAGCATGGTTAGAGTCACCAATGAGCACCTTGACATAAATATCAGTCTGCGCAGATTTTATTCCTGCAAAGTTACCATGAGACTGTCCATTCATTGACAATCCAATCTTAGTTATTTTTAATGTTTTCATTTGTTCTGAAAAGACTAGCACACAGACTGATCTTCAACTCAACAGGCACATTCTGCATATAATGGATAATGCATGTCTCCTGCTTTCTTCTAGAGGAATACATTATAACAGGACTGTGACATGAAGAAAATATAATGTGCATGCTCATTACTGATCTTAGATTTGTACTCAAGTGGTAGTAACAAATCCCAACAAGCTGCATCAGTGTCAATCCTTCAGGTCAGTTTCTCTCTGTGAACTCAACTTGTCATTCCTTCATAATGAAAACCAAAAGCTAACAAACAGAATTCCTTTGTAGCAATCTGATTATTACATGCATTTACAGAAAAATCTATGCATGAAGAGGGCTGACACCATTAAATGTTTACAGAAATCATATATTGGGTTGTGCTTTACTCATAGACACTTCACCTCTGTCAAAATGGAATGATGAGTCATGACCACTGAAAAGATGTTTGCCACTCTCCCTTATGCAATAACAGTTAGTAGAGAGCATGCTGACATACCTATAATTTGCTTAAAGCTATTTAGTAGTGTGGACAAGAATCACCGGAATCAATATGGGGAGAGGCTACATGTTGCTTAATGCAGAGATTTATTTGGATTCAATCCCATGTATGAAAAATGAATTTCCTCTATACTCAAGCATGTTTTCTTGGGTGGCAACAGTCCAAACGTGTCCCTCTAATTTCAAAGATTTTCTCATATCTGCTGTTTCGTATATAAATTTTACCAGGCTTAAAGCCTTGTCCAAGTGCTTGATAGCTCTCCACAACATTTTTTTATCAGCTGATGTTATTATCTCACCCATGCATATGTAAGGATTGTCATCTCTTCCACCATATACTTCCCCAGCCATATCCACTTTGATAGTCCCAATACTCTGAAATAAGTAAAAAATGAGAAGAGTGAATAGACAATTGGATGCATGTCCCAAGTTTTGAGAGAGCTTATGCTTTACAAAGGATTGTCGATCATGCATCTGTTGAAGACTAATGTTATTGTCAAGCTGGACGTCTTTAATATGACAGAGACCCTCCTTCATGCCATTTATTTTTGTAACGTAGAATTTAAGTGTCTCAACACCTCTCAATGCATCTGAGATTACCTCAAACAATTCTAAAATATCACCCCATTTTGCAGTTGGAACATGAACTTTCTTGTCAGAAGTCAATTTTACCCAGGAAGGAGTTTCAGATAGGTGCAAACTTTTGCTGAACAACTGGGTGCATCTTGCAGTTGCCTCCTTTCCAACTTGCAACGCTTCTGATGGTTTATCAATTGCTTTCAGATCTGTATCAAGTTGTCTTACTAACTCTTCCAGGGCCTTCCTCCAATTATCATATTGAATAACTTGACGTGAAATTGCTTTTCTGACCAATCTTCTCTGCTGGACTGAAAGCCTCAAATATTCACTAACCACCTTCAATGAATCAAAGGTTATGGAATCTCTTTCACTTGGTTCAGAAAGAAGTGCATGTTGGACAGAATTGTTTAATGCCCATGAATTCTGCATTGGTAACCTAGAGGTAATAACATTTTGAGCACTACGCTTAAATTCTTGCATTTCATGCCTGATCCTGACATCATAAACAACTGAATTGTCGTCTACTTTGGCCAGTCTTCCATCTATCAGATCGACATTTCTAAGACCCTTTCCCAAGCTGCCTAGGATTGAAGAGGTACTTTCATCCTGTTTAGACAATTGGGCATCCTTTATCTGTTTCTTTTGGTGGTACCTATGATCATGATTCAAAGCAGAGCCATTACAGTATTCCCTGGCTTTCATCTCTTTGACAGTCCTGGAAGAAAGGGGCCAATATGAGCATTCCTGTGGGCAAAGACACATCACTTTCACATATGTATTCCATACTCTGGAGGAAGATTCAGAACGCACAAGGGAAGACATCCTCTAATTTATCTGGGAGGAAAAACTGAAGTAAAGATTAGAATCTGCAGAAATATCATTGCTTTGTATCATTCAAGAAAAAGAAAGAAACAATAGGGGTAATTTATGTAATGCATAAAACATAACAAATACAGACACCAGACATCAAAAAGATGAAGTAACATACTCAAAAATGCCCTATGCAGCGCAAGTCTCTATATTGTCCATCCTTATTTGCAAATATATTGAAAATGTTAATACGGTAAATACCAACCTTCATTTTACCCATCAAGGCATTCAATCTGGCAATGCCCTTTCCCTTGTAACACTCCAAAAAGCTCTATATAACATTATCATCATCGAAAGGGAACCCTTGGCCACCTGCAATAGTAAGAGATTCCCAGAAGTAAACAAAACCAACCTCATTCCAGAAAACCGCATCATCAGAAACCTTAATGTCATTCAACTTACTGGATGCCAACATCTGAGCAAATTCACTCAAGAAACTCAAGTGAGAACTGAAAAAAGATATATAAGCTAGATGAGGAAAATAAGAGAGTCCAATCCACAAGGAAATATGAGAAATGACAAATAAATTATAGCATTTTTATTACAAGCATAGTTTTAAAAATTGGCCCGTTCAAACCGGGAGGTTGGATAGGGCCAGGGGTCAAACTGGCCACCAGCCCAGACCAGTGGACCAGTTTGTACCAGTTTAGTACCAAACCAGTCCGAACTGGCCAGTCTCGTCCTCAACTAGTCATGCCATAAAAACCTAACTCCTAAACCCTAAATCCTAAACAGAAAACCTAACTCCTAAGTCCTAGCAATGCTGGCAATGAATGGTAAAGTTAAATACTTTTACCTAGATTTTTAACAATACCATTAATTGTTTCAGGATTTTTGAGAGTGGTTCCTACCTTATCGAACTTCATATGGAGAGAGTAGAAATTTCATGTCCCACACAAAATTTAGTAAACCTAATAGTATTCAGGATTTTAAGATTGGTAGGATTGCAACATTTTCATTCAATTCTATCATGTATTAGGGTATGGGATTGGCATTTAATCAAGTGCACCAAGCCCTTTATGTACCTTGATGTTGATGCTAATGATTGTGGAACTACTCTGATGTTGGTGATACTGATTTTTGAACTCCTTTACCACGGCCTTAACAAAAATTTACCCTTCAGTCAAACCAAAATCATTGGTTAGGCATGTCCTACTGTTTTCCCACGATCCTGGTGTCTAGGATAGAATCTTAAATCACTAACACTCCCAAACCAAGAATCACAACGAAGCTATTTTGCACAGTGGAATATAAACAACAATAAATCTACTAGTGCACAAAATATACACAACTTTTAACAAAATTTTGTACAATAACCAAACATCGTTATATTAATCCAACTGAATAATACAACAGTCTAGGGCTCCCGTACCAAGGATAATAGCCCTCATACATCCACTAGTACAAGAATACAAAACTAGGGCTTGGTGTCAGTCCATCGACAACCAATCTACCCTCAACAAGATACTCTAACCATCTGGTTGATGTAGTGCGCTCTCTCAGATCCTCTCGGTCATACCATGTACCTGCCCGGTCCGTCGAGCTCCCGATCTGCAGCATCTGCCTCTATCAATGCTCCAAGTCTATCTGGTGACTGAACCTCAGCTATCCAATCTTCTCACCAGCTGTGCTTTAGTCCATCAAGGGCACAACACATCGAGACTCTTGTTGAGTTGTTCACAACTTCCCATTGTTGCTACTCAGCTACTTAGAGACTTCAGCACACTATAGTCTTCCTGCGCTGCTCCAATGAAGGCCAACATAGGGCACAGAGGGATGCCAACTATCACTGCAAGATGCCCATCTCTCACAATGAACATGGGCTAGGAGGACTACCCATCTTCTGTTGTAGATGTCCTCCACACGACAAGTCTAGGGCTACTCAAACCTGCTCCTGGCTAATCAAACCCTTGAGCCCTTCTTCTGCCACTATAGCAACCACCTAAGTCCATGAAGATGGTGCACACCGAGCTCCAACTTGGTAACTATCACACTGCCCTCAAATAGACCATAAATGCCCAATCCATTGTCCACACTTGGTCCACTCTCACGCTTCCCTCCAACAGACCATGTTCCCTCACACGAAGCCATCTCAATCAACCTGATCTCATCCATGCCAAAGAAACCCTCGAGTTGTCCCAACCATCCATGACATGACATAGGAAGCCCATGATCTACAAACCGCCACATAACATACTGAAGTGCACCAGGTTCACCACCGATCCACCAAAACTCTAAGCCCATCTCGCCATGTAGCTTGTCAAGACCACATCTCCATGTCCTTAGCTAAACCCTCTGCTCCATGATCTAGACACCCACAACTCCCTCTAAGTTGTTTTGTTGTGCACACTCTGATTAACTATCCCTCAAAGTAGCTAAAGAATGCTTTGATACCATGTTGTTTTTCCACGATCCTGGTGTCTAGGATAGAATCTTAAATCACTGATGCTACCAAACGAAGAATCACAACGAAGCTATTTTGCACAGTGGAATATAAACAACAGTAAATCTACTAGTGCACAAAATATACACAACCTTTTACAAAATTTTGTAAAATAACCCAACTTCATTATATTAATCCAACTGAATAATACAACAGTCTAGGGCTCCCGTACCAGGGATAATGGCCCTCATACATCCACTAGTACAAGAATACAAAATTGGGGATTGGTGTCAGTCCATTGACAACCAATCTACCCTCAACAAGATACTCTTACCATCTGGTTGACGTAGTGTGCTCTCTCAGCTCCTCTTGGTCGCACCCTGTACCTGCCTAGTCCATCAACTCCCGATCTGCAGCATTTGCCTCTATCAATGCTCCAAGTCCATCTGACCACTGAACCTCGGCTATCAAATCTGCTCACTAGTTATGCCTTAGTCCATCAAGGGCACAACACATTGACACTCCTGTTGAGTTGCTCACAGCTCCATTTGTGAACAACTCATAACTTCCCACTGCTGCTGCTCAACTACTCAGGGACTTCAACCCACTATAGTCTTCCTGCACTGCTCCAATGAAGAGTAACATAGGGAACGGAGGGCTCCCAACTATTACTGCAAGATGCCCATCTCTCACAATGAACACGTGCTAGGAGGACTACCCATCTTCTACTGTAGATATCCTTCTCCACACGACAAGTCTAGGGCTACTCAAACCTGCTCTTGGTTGATCAGACCCTTGAGCCCTTCTTCTGCACTCTAGCAACCACTTAAGTCCATGAAGATGGTGCACACCGGGCTCCAACTTGGGCACTATCACACTGCCCTCCAACAGACCATAAATGCCCAATCCACTGCCCACACTTGGTCCACTCTTACGCTGCCCTCCAATAGACCATGAGCGACCAATCCTTGTTGTAGCATATGCTCTTGGTTAAGGCATCAACATGTATGAAGACCCTTCCTCTTGGCTGCTACATACTCCTCAAATCTGCCTCTCCAAGGACACCATCCACCTGCAAGTCACATCAACTTAAGAGGACTAACATACCTCTGCTCTGCAACCTCTTGCTGCTCCTTTTGACACATGTACCACTATTGATGAACTACTCATATGATGATCCAACTCTATCCTCTTCTAGGACCCATCCACTAGCAATCAACCATCACCAAGGAGTTATCTACAACAAACTGTTGTTGCCTCCTTTCCCTCGATTTTTGTGCATTCACAAGACTGGCTAGGGCACACAACATCCGTAAACCATTACTCTGAAACTACTCTTCCATTCTCCAAACTTCCACCTACACCATCCACCTGCAAGTCACATCAATTTAAGAGGACTAACATACCTCTGCTCTGCAACCTCTTGCTGCTCCTTTTGACACATGTACCACTATTGATGAATTGCTCATATGATGATCCAACTCTATCCTCTTCTAGGACCCATCCACTAGCAATCAACCATCACCAAGGAGTTATCTACAACAAACTGTTGTTGCCTCCTTTCCCTCGATTTTTGTGCATTCACAAGACTGGCTAGGGCACACAACATCCGTAAACCATTACTCTGAAACTACTCTTCCATTCTCCAAAATTCCACCTACTTTGTTGTCCCTTCCTTGATCTTCAAGACACCTTGGGCACCTCCACAAGGCTCTGAATTATCTCAAACTGTTACAACAAACAAGGGTTGCGTCCAGGCACATGGAAAATCATGTTTGAAGCCTCCTTAAACCATGTACAAGTTGTGTTGTTCCTCTAAAGGTTGCGGCCTAGAGATAGCCTTCTTCACAAGGCCTCACGGCCCTTAACTCTCCACCAATCACCTGTTGTTTACTACAGCAGTCTACGGCCCACCTGTAGCAGAGATCCCATACACAAAAATGCACAAAAATCACCTTGAAACTTACCTTTGGACTGCGGCTAGGACCTGCACCTTTGGTTTGCTCCAATACTAGTCAAAAACACATCCAAAACACTTTTTTGGATGCTCCTAACATGCGGCCCTGTAGCTCAGGAAACTCGCACCCTAAGCAGACCCAAAACAGTGATCCATGCCTCCTTTTGTCCTCCCTTGGGCTTATTGTCCAATTGCAGAGGTATTCTATGATTAGATTGCTCCTTGGATGTGTATTATGCCTCACACTTTACCTATATTTATATGCATCAAGTGGCTCCAACGAATTTGTCTTTGGGCGCCAGTTGGACCTTACGTCAGCTTGCCTAACTAGACAAATTAACCCATCATATCTTCAAAAATTCATATCTCAACTTCTACAACTCAGATTTCGTCGATTCTTGTTGCGCCTGGTTCATCTCGACGTCCTCTATCATCTCCATCCATCACGTGTAGAAATATCTCCATGGTTTAGGCCCAACAACTTTGGGTGCAAAACCCCAGGCTTGGGTTTCAAGCCCACAAGGCCACTTGTGGAGCTCCTTCCTCCAAACCTCAATCCTCAAGGCTTGGACTACCTCCCAAGCTACCCAAAATCAACATGTCCACTTTTTCTACCATGTTATAAGGTTGAGGAGATGAACCCTTCATTCAAACCAAAACCATTTGTTAGGCAAGTTGAGTTTTTTCTACCATATTGTAAGGTTGAGGAATTCGAGGAGTCTGAAGACCCTGAGCCAAATGATGTTTATGTAGCTCTTATTGATGATCACATTTCTACTAGTGTTGATCAATTTGATGAGTGATCATGTTGATCGGTGATTTGTAGTAGGCCAATGGCCCAGTAGCTTGTAGCACGGTTTTAGGTTTCTAGAGGCCATTTAGAGCCTAATTGATTATGTATTTTGTTGTTGATATGTATTGCACTCGGTGTAGTTTTGATATATTCACCCTTACATGGTATGTAGGTGAGAAAGCTTTGCATATTTTGTCTCTAATGATTTGGAATCTTAAAAATAATTTTTCATTAAAAATTAATTATTTTATGTATTTTTTTCAGAATTGGTTCATTGAATCTGGTTCAATCCAAGTCAATATGGTTCTGGTTTGAAACCCTATTTGATAGGTGGTTGATTTGAAAACCCATTCCAAGTTTTAAAACTGTGATTACAAGTACCCCAAAATGGCATCAAACAATGGAAAATGACAAGAAATATACTGACTGTTGTATTTAAACAATATGAAAAGCTGAGAAATATGTTGGCAACTGACTCATTAGAGGACATTTTAGTTTAAAAGTGGCTTCCTAAGGAAAAATAAGAAATTAATAAAAAATTCCATGTAGACATTTTTTTTAATTTTTATTTACTTTTATCTATGTTCCACAATATTTATTAGCACAAGTTTCAATAAACTTTTTTAATATATTATTTCTATTTTTTTACTTGTCTAGTGAAGCCACAATTGCACCCGAAATATATTTTTTGGTCGGAATCCGGTAATTTTTCCTTTCTAGAATACGTTTTTTAACTATTTAATTATTTTATATTTAAATTTTTTTTTAACTATTTTATATTTAATTATATTAACTATTTAACTATCTTATATTTCACTATATATTTTACATTTTTCGCTGGAATCTGGTAATTTGTCCTTTTTGGAATACGTTTTTTAACTATTTTATATTTAATTATATTTAACTATTTAACTATATATTTTATATTTTTGGCTGGAATTGGTAATTTGTCATTTTTGGAATATGTTTTTTAACTATTTTATATTTAACTATAATTGTATTTTATTTTTAATTATTTAACTATTTTACATTTAACTATAATTGTCTATATTTATATTTTATATTTAACTATTTATATATATTTTATATTTAACTAATATTTTTGGTGTTTTTTTGGCCATGATTATTAATGTCAAATGGGCCCATATTTTAATTTATATTTTTTCACTAATATCAAGATTTGCGTTGCATTAATAACTTTTTCAATATTCTAATTCATATGGGTAAGGTAGGTAAATAACATTAATACAATATTTCACGAATACCCAAATTAATAATACAATATTTGATCGATACCTAAATTAATAATAAAATATTTCATGGATACCAAAATTAAACAATTTAAAATTATTTAGAACATGTACCTCTTTTTAAATTTAAAAGATTTTGATTGGTTTACATATTATGACATGGAAAGTACGTAAAAATTTCATGGGCACTTATAGGCTAAAATTTCCTCTAATTATAAGTGAAACCCATGAATCCTCAGTTTATGTAATATTCCTAATGGAAATTTACAATGACAAACAAAGCAAACATAGCAAAAACACACATAAAATTACACCACATTAAACACCCAGAAAATGCCAAAATTTGTTAAGATAAATGTTGGCTACAAGATAAGATCATAATGTATGCACCTGGGCTTGCTCAAGGCAAGCTAACAATGCCCAGGTGATGAAATCAGCTGCTCGAACACAAGTGTGGTTGTCCCCAACCAAGCTCTACACTGTCCCTCTGAAATTTGCATTGTTGGTTGCAAGAAATAGCTACTAGGGCCTCCTTTGGTGCTCAGAAAATTCTGGGAAATTAACCTCGGGTTGTCCTCCAATAACCCACATAAACAAATGAAGGAATTGGCCAAATGTTGACCTCGAAATTCCGGCTCAATTTCCCCAAACTCCTCCAGCTGTTGGCTGCGTTGGGACCCCTCAAATAAGCCCAGAAAATTATGCCAAATTAATCTTTTCCTCTCTTCAATAAATCCAGAAAAACCCAAAAAGGGTTTGTCCTAGTTTTGACGCTCTAAAATTGACCCCAAAATGCTTGGCCATCCTTTACTGCTAGAAAATGTCACCTGTGATCGCTGAGACGTTTCCTACTCCTCAAAGCCTAGGAACTCTCTTCCAGTTCCCTTCCAATCAATCCCAAACAATTACAGCTCCTCAATCCACTCATCGAGCCTCCCCAAAAATAGCTCCACAACCATCTACGCAGACCTGGGGAAAAAGACGTAGGCCCAACCACCCCAATTCGTTCTATGAGAAAAGCACCTCTGCTCTTGGAAATTTCCTCCTTCCGGCAAGTATTTGTGTAAGAAAATAACCCAGCAACAACAAATCTCTTCTCTTCGGCACAATACCAATCCAAGTCCTGTGTAGCTCCCTTTTTCTACGTCCCACTGATGCCAAAAATTTGTGTTATTGCATGGTATCCTCTCAGCTACCAAAGAAGAGGGTGAGATTTCCCATTGGAAACCTCTGGTGTTAAACAGCACCTGTGACTCAACTGAACAACATGAGCAACAATGTGTAAATGGCAAATTATCAAAAAGTGCTCTAGGTTTCCTTCAACCCTTTATTTATAATTGTTGCTTCACCTTTCCTTGTGGGTCCCTTAGCCAAATATTTCGACCTCCTTGTCATAAATAAATAATGTAAATAGTGATTAATTAATTCATTAGTAATTAGGTTGAAAGGCCATGTCTAATAAGACATGACCTTTCGTGAAGAGGCACCTGCGTAGGTATATAAGCAGGCCTCATTTGTAACACTCAACCATCTATCTCATATCTTTATAATATAATATTTGTATCCTTGTGAATATCTTTGTATTCCAAGTGTTCTAGAGTATTTTAACCTAAGAAGGAACTTTGTTCACTTCATTTGGTATCAAAGCAGTTCGATCTTCTGGTTGCTCATCGCTGCACAAAGCTACGCTCCTTGGTCCAGGCCCTTGGCCATTGAATTCATCAATATTGTTGTTGTCGAAGCGTTTCGCTAAACCTTGGAAGTTTCTTCGTTGCTGCTGAGTTCATCAGAGGCCCTTGGCCATATTTTTTTTTAAAAAGAAAAAGAAAAAATAAGTTAAAAAAAAGGGGACGTTAAAAAAAAAACAAAAATTCGAAAAAGTCAAAACAAAGACAAAAAAACCTATCATAAAAAAAAGGGGGAATTGATTTAAAAATACATATATATAGAAATAAAAAAAATAAAAAATAAAATAAAAAAGAAATTCAAAAATCAAAGTTTAAAAAACGAAAAATAAAAAAATTTATTATAAAAATAAAAAGGTAAAAAAAAATTAAAAAATATAAATTAAAAACAAAAAATATAAATCGATAGTCGCAGCTACCAGGCCATCCGCCGCTCAGCCTTTCTTCCACACGGTGCCACTAGCCAACTATTTGTTGTCCACACACCTAATCAAAAGTCCCAGTCCGCAAATCGCTCGTGCCTCCTCTATGTATCCCCCCCTTGTCGTATTATCGGTGCACCTTCCGCGCTTCCCGACCAGTCTACCAGTCTCCCCACGTCGCTGCAACACCATCATAACCCTCGCCCATCCAGTTCCGTCTGCCACCACCGCTTTCCGCTGTCATTCAACTTGCATTGCTCTATCACCACGGAACTATCCACCGCCATCACTGACGTCCACCCCATAGCAATTGTGGTGCCATTTCTACAAAGACTGTTCATGTTGTCACTGGAGCCACTTCAACACACCATCGCTCCATCGTTGCTTCCATCTGCAGCCACCTAGTTCCTCGTTGAACGCAATCTGCTACCGCCATCCCATCTTCCCTCTGTCCCTATCTCCTCCAACTTACCCGACCACTGTTCATTCCATTTGTTGGTCGTGAAATTAAAACACCACGTTCATACAGTATGGTTCCACCCATTCCTACAGTCACGCCGCATCATTGGTAACTTTTAATTTTTGAGGAAATATCTAGTGGTTAAAGGTCTTAGTGGTTAAAAAATAATAATAATAATAATTATCATTCCATTATTAAACTTTATTTAGTGAAAGGTTACCCAAGAAGGAATTAACCCATACATACATGTAGAGTCCAAAATATTAATGAATGAATTTTTTTTATAAGGCTATATAAAGGGACAATTCCAAAAAGGAAGGTCAAAATTTATACAAGGAGTTAAAGAGACAATTATAAAGCCTTTTATATATTTAGAAGCATATAAGAATTTTAAAAGTTTAAGTTGATTAAAATTGAAATAAATATTAAATAGGAGTATATTTCTACAAAGTAGAAGAAAAAGGTAAGAAAAAAGTATTTTGAATGATTCAATACTAAGGGTCCAACAAAAAATTATTTGAAGGAATAGTAAGATTTGAAGATTATAAAGATTAGGGAGGGTTACTTTTAAAACCCTAATCTCATCTCGATAAATACAAAATGGAGTTTAATTCGGAAAGGAAAGAAGGAAGAATTCCTAAAAATTATTGTATATGTGTTGATGCGCTAATTGAAATCAAAGGGTCACTTGCGGGAAAAGAGGTTCTCATATCTATCGATTTTACTCGAAAGAATAATTATATTAGTACCGAATGTGCTAACCAATTAGTGATCCTGCAATCAAATATAAAGGAAGCAAATTCATTTAATGCAAATGACAAACAATACAACATAGAGAATTTACACCTAAGTGTTGGGGAGTATTCCCTTGTCTCGCAATTCACTGTTAAAACTTTATTTTCCAATAATAGTGATATAGTTCTGGGTTCGCTCTGGATGGAATCACTATGGTCATTCATCCTTAATACAAAAAAGAAATTTTTAACATTCTCCTACAAAAAGAAGAAAATAACTCTACAGGACGTTAACTTAAAACCAAATTCAGTGACACCTGAAGACATTCAAGAAATTTCAAAAAGTAATTTCTCAAGAAGATAAAAAGGTGATACAAAATATGCAGAAGGAAATTAAAAAAATCACCACTAACAAGAATGAAGAGGTTGCTCGCCTCAAGGATCACAACAATAAATTACTAACGCAAATTAAGAAGTTAAAAAAAGACAAGAAGCTGTTGGAGAACAATGTGCAACAACTTGTCGAAAATGAAGCATCAAAATCTTCAAATATAGAAGTTCAAGTTGAAGAAAAATCGAACATTGATCCAGTAAATGTCTCAACTAAAGAGGACGACAAGCAAGTTGCAGAAGAAACAAACTTAGATGCCAAATGAACGAAGAACATTCTAAGTGAAGGTTTTGTAACCTACTCAATAACATCCTCGCCAAAAGAAACTCAAAGTCAAACCAAAAAAGTTCCCTATCGACATCCAAATCACGGGAGCAGACAGTTCAACCAAGCTATGTATTCAGAACAAAAACAAGTTGATATTCCGAAGGATACTAACGAATCATCACAAGTTGCCAGTCATCGTAAGATTCCGCAGAAGATTGATTTAATATAGTCCGATCCATTCTCAGTGCGACAGTTTTGTTTGTCACTTACAGGATCATATCAACTTGTATCGACAAGGATGATTGCCCCGAGACGAGAAGATGTCCGTAGCAGGAAAAGAAATCGAGGCCTTTCATCAACAAGCTTTCAGGACAAAGCTTTTTGAGGGGAAGGCAATGTCATAAATAAAATAATAAATAGTGATTAATTAGTTCATTAGTAATTAGGTTGAAAGGCCATCTCTGATAAGACATGACCTTTCGTAAAGAGGCACCTGCGTAGGTATATAAGCAGGCCTCATTTGTAACATTCAACCATCTATCTCATATTTTTATAATATAATATTTGTATCCTCATGGATATCTTTGTATTCCAAGTGTTCTGGAGTATTTTAACCTGAGAAGGGACTTTGTTCGCTTCACTCCTTCCCACACAATTGACTTTTCCTCCAAGGGGTGCGTATTCCATGAGGGGTGGCCCCCACATTCCACTAAGGTTGGGATTTTCAATTTCTCCCAAGTCCCATGTACCCAAAATGTCTCCAATGCCCAGATTACAAAATTGTGCTAGGCTTAGCACTTCCCCAATAACTTTGTCAATCCTATTAAATGAAAAATCAAAATTGGGGATATTACAGTTTAAAAATTGAAAATTTGCACATGAAAATGGAAATTTTAAAATTGAATGCTCAAAAAAATGCACATTAGATTACAAATTAAATAAAATTAAATTGAGTCTTTCAATCCACTAGGAAATATTAAATTAGAAATTTCATACAATTAAATAAGTTCAATCCACTAGGAATACGAGAAATGAAAAATAAAGGATAGTAATTATATCACAAGTACCCCAAAAATGGTGTCAATTGGGGTTATCCTACGTGGTTGGGAGGAAGGAATGGAATCCTCCCCACCCAGGTTCAATTCTCGCAAGTGATATCATGGATGTTGGCAGTATTGACAGTATACATACATTCCTCATATGGAAGGAATATACAGTTGTACCTCTGAAAAAAAGTAAAGTGACAAGAAATATGTTGGCCACTGACCATAAGTGAAACCCGTGATAGATTTAAACCATAGTTTCACAAGTTCCAAGTAGAAGGAAATCCTCAGTTTAAAAATTTAAAATTCGTACATAAAAATGGAAATTAAAAAAATTGAATGCACAAAATTTGCACATTAGATTACAAATTTCATACAATAAAATTGTATCTTTCTTCACACGGACAGTTCTATCATAATATTTCCTAGCAAATGAAAGTTTCTTTGTTGCACTGAAAGGCACTAGTTCTACAGCCCAGTATGATACAGATGTTGTCATGTATGTGGGTTAATGCTTACATCATTAAATGTCGGTTTAAAAAAATATATGAAAATATCTCTATATATTCATGAGCAAGAGAGAGAGAGAGAGTTGTATGTACACCTAACATAAACACTGATATTTAAAGAGATAAAAAGTAGCATTATCAGAACCGGACCGGAACTGGTGGAACCGGCCAGTCCGACCGATTTGGGGGCCAAATTGGTTTGGTTCAAGGTTCAAAACCGGAAATGGCCGGTTTTGTAATGGAACCGGCCGTAACAGTACTGAACTGGCCATTTTTCACTGAACCAATCAGTTTTGTACAATCTGACCAAATATGTTCCAAACACAATTCTTTTAAGAAGAAGCAAGAATGTTTGAGTGGGGAAGCCTAATATTCAAGCCTGTGGTCCTGGTATTGTTATGCATTTCATGGTAATGTTAAATTCTTAAAGTAAAAGTGACATTTCACTTTTACTTAAATTTTTAACATAACCATGAAATGACTCGGGTGTTGATTTCTGGTAGCATCGGATGTGCTCTAAGCATCAAAATTTACAGGGAGGCTAGGACACATGTATTCTAGAATACCCAGAAATCGTTTTGGGAAAATCCACACGGAGGAGGTTTTATTAAAATAATTAATTATTTTTAATGGATGCCTAAGTCTAAACTTAGGGAATTAAAATAATTAAAGTGTATTAATAGAACTGGGTGTGAATCTTCTAGAAAAAAACGGAGATCGAGTCAATATAATCTGAGCCATTGATTAGAATCTAATCTAGGCCGGTGATTTCTCAACGAGAATATTATAAGAAGGACAACGATGTGCATTTGGAAACACACATCAAGTGAGATCAGGAGATTGATTTCTCAAGTGAGCAGTACAGCAGTTGCCGAAGAGACCATCGAGGAGATTTCTTGCAGTGAGGGACAAAGATAGTTTTCCGATTGGAAATTTCCTGAGCCAGGGATACAATGCAGAGAAGGCAGAGAGAGATCCAGAAGAGGCAACGTCAAAGCCACGCTGGGCAGCGTAGAGCCACAGTGAGGTAGTGCTGAGCCTGTGAGGAGATCCGCAAATTTGCCGAGGGTCAGATCAGATCCAGTGTCGGGAGTCGGGGTGTGAGACCGGAGGGCCAGAGGATCGAGCATCCAGCCAGCAGATTGATCAGCAGGAGGGAGTGATGCAATCCCTATCAGTTGTGATGCAGAGTTGCGCAGTGATTGTGCAGAGACAGCTTGGGGCTAGTCATTTCGAGGTTGGATCAGTGTCAGATCACCACTGATAGTGTGAGGTATTTCTCACTAATTTTTCTACCAGTAAGATTCTCTGTATTGGATGGCCAGTAAGGCATCCTAGATTGTATTCAGAACTACTGATTAATAAGACAAACCCTCAGTTGTTGCACTGGATTTTCTGAGGACATTGTCCAAAAATAACGGTGTCATTTATGTGTGTATTATTTCTTCTTGCTTAGTTCTTGTTTCCGCATATGATTTTTAATTAGTGAAGGTTGCAGTTGTATTTTGTAAATTTTTATAGATGTTCTATGCTTGATGCAACTTTACTTTTTATCCCAATATCAGTCAACAATCACATAAACAATAAAGTAAAATGTTGATAGAACATACTAGTAGATCGACAGAAGACAAGCCAAAATATATAAGTGTGTTGGTGCGTTATGGCGGTCAGCAGGATGCTTAAACCAGCAAAGTCTCAGTACGGTCAGCCAACCAGAAGCAACCCTCTAGGACAGCCAAAACAGTCAACCCCAAAAGTCAACAAAAGTCAAGGTTGTCAATCAATGGTCAACGCAAACAGCAGCAGCAGTAAGGTCGACGCAGCCAAGTCAAATTCAACGTCCAGCCTCGGGAATTGTGCCAAAAAAAGCAGATTCAGAAAATCGAAAGTTTGGGAGAGTTTCAGGTCAATTTGACCTTGCGTTGACCAAAGTCAACGCTGGTCAACGCTGTTGTAGAAACCCTAGGCCAAAAACTGAATTTGTTGCTTGCTGAAATTTCCCACGTGTGAAGAGAAGAGCCTCCAAGGTGATTGAACCAATCAAATGAGGAGAGAGAATTGTGTGAGGATGAGATGAGTGAAAATGTCCTCCAACGTTGACCAATTTATATCCATCAATGGTGTGTGACACAACTGCTAGGGCACCAAACCTTCAGGCCGACTTGTACATATTTTGAATAAATTCAAAATAAATGTTCTGCTCATCGAATCAAGATGATCTTTAAATCAATCTTGCACCTCTTCGAAAGAGGAGTCCAATAAAATATTGGCATCGTCATCTGAGCATCACAACATGGAGTTTGGACCTAGTTGTCCAAAATTAACACTCCCTTTCAACTAGGGAGAACTCCATCCACCTGTGCAATCCAAACATCATGCGTCATCCCATCGTAACTTGCTTTGTTGGCTTCTTTATTTCAGAATAGAAGTGGGTCAATCACAAAGACATCATTCCTAGCTAACAGATTTAGCCCAGAGGTCTAAAACCTCTATAGGACTCACAATGAGTTTCATACCAACCCGAAGTTGGTTTACCTGACCCGAAGTCAGTTGGAGGTCCGAAACCTCACTATACTTGATCACAGATCAAGTGGTTGGACCGTGCCATCCTAGATAGAGAGTACGACAATCTCTGATGCGTCCATCAGTCTTTGCTACTAGTCTTTAGCTTTTCCCACCTCACTGGCCAAATGAGAGGTACTTCCCATGAGCCCTGAACTCAATGGGCATTAGGGGAATTTTGAGGTCTAAAATGGGCCTCCTAAGAAAAATGTACAACAAAAATAAACTTTATAACAACCAATAGGATTCACGATGATGATGTCAACCATGGGGGATGATTTACCATTTTTTAAATAAAAAGGTAAAAATATTAAAAAATAATAAAATAATAAAACTACTTTTTCAACTCGTATTTTCAACTTATCTCCCAAAATTTTTACTCAAATTTCGAGTGGGAGTACTCGTTGGATGCAAAATTTAATTCCTCATCCAAGGAGTACCCATGTTGCATACTTTTGATGAACCCTTCTACATGAAAAATCTGAAATACATAAAAAAACGTGATTACAATCACGTTTTTTATGTATTTCTCATTTTTCGTGTAGTAGGAGCCATCGAAAGTATGCAACATGGGTACTCCTTGGATGAGGAATTAAATTTCACATCCAACGAGTTCTCCCGCTCGAAATTTGAGTAACAACTTTGGGAGATAAGTTGAAAATATGAGTTCAAAAAGTAGTTTTTTCATTTTTCCCTCTATTTTATAATTTCCTTAGGAGGCCCATTTTAGACCTCAAAATTCCCCTAATGTAGGATGCATATGGGGCACAGATCATGAGAGGTGAACCAACTCAATCATCATAACGGTGGGGCAGAAGCACACCAACAAGGTTCGGCAAGCCTAACCCTGTGGTTGCTTATAGCTCCGAGAAGCTATCCCCAAAGCCCCCCAGAGCTCCAAGAGCTCATCGTCCAATAGGACCCTCAGCGTAGGGTCGTTCCACAATACCAAGATTCTCACGGAAGGTTAGGAACTTGACCTTCCCCATGGGCTTTGTGAGAATATCCGCGACCTGCTCATCAGTTCCTATATGAGCAACACTTACGACGCCTTGTTGTACCATATCCCGGATAAAGTGGTACCTGATATCAATATGCTTGGATCGATCGTGGAACACGGGATTCTTGGACAACCAAATCCCACTCTGGTTATCACAGAGTATCATGGTGGTATCTCGCACATGCCCGAATAGCTCACTAAAGAGCTTTAGCAACAAAACTGCTTAACAACAGTCCATACTTGCTACAATGTATTCGGCCTCCACGATGCTCAAAGACACCGACCTCTGCTTCCTGCTCATCCATGATATCGAAGCAGAACCAAGTGTGAAGCAGCATCTCGATGTGCTCTTACGATCCACCACACTGCCAGCCCAATTGGCATCAGTATATCCATGGAGTGTCCTGCTCCCGGCAGTGTATCTCAGCCCATGGTTTATTGTGCCCCGAAGATATCTCAACAAATTCTTGGCACCAACCCAGTGAATGTGATGAGGCTCTATTAATCTAGATTGTTATTGATGGAAATATGGCAATAGGATGCTAGATGGATGATGGAAGACTACTTGAAGACATGATGCTTCATATGATTAATGACATATCACTATGGCATGGTGAATTGATGACATTATAACCCTATGTTGGAGAAGGCAAAAATCAAACCATAAAGAAGCCCAACTCTCAAAGGCATTCTACCCTACCTCCATTTCCGCACCAATAAATGACCAGTCACATTAAAAAATATTTTTCACTACCTTAGAGGAAGAATTTCTCTATGAGACCTTCACCATCCTCTAGAGCATATTTTTAACTTTCTAATGAGCTATCACTTGGCGTGAAACCCCAAGTATTCTAAGAAATATGAATTTTTCAAGTTCAACAAATTTGTCTGGTCATTAAGCCGACCTAAACTCTCTTCCATGTCGGCCTGCCCTTAAGGGACATGTCCTTTCAGTTTGCTGAACGAGTTTATGTATATATAAGAACTTAAATCTTCTACTTCAGATCATTATCTCACTCAACAATTTACAGAAGTTCGGTGAAGAAAGGTGGGTTCATATCTCATGAACCAAAGCATTTATGAAAGGGCTATTCTTTGAGAAAGTTTTCGGTGCAAATTTCTGTGCACTTTTGGAGTAACTCTGGATGTGTGGAACCGGTACAGTTCAAGGGTTGCAGTGAACTGTGGTAGAGAAGTCTTACATTTCTGTGGTTTTTACACCTCATCATCGGTGCTGTTCAAAAGTTGCAGTGAACTGTGGTAGATCTGTGCTATATCATTTTAGTCTTGAGCCTGTGCTGTAACTTCGGTCTTATTATAGAAGTTTAAGACGTGGTTGTTGAGGGCTGTCTTCACTATTCTAGATTCAGGACTATATTACAAGCATCAAAAAATTCGGATCTGTTATCTCTTACTTTGGTGCTGCTATAGGCTACTAAGGATTGTTGAAGATCAGTCTGTCCATAAGAAGTCCTAGTGCAGCATGTGCTAGAAGTTTAGTAAACGGTGAAGTTTTAACTCCTTAATGCAGTTGGTGAAGTGCTAGTGCAGTACAAAAGTATAAGTACAGTGTGTTGCAAGAACAGTGGGACAGAATTAATGGAGAAGTGTGGTGTTGAATAAACGGTGCAGTATGGTGCAGAATTGATGATGTAGACTTGTGCATTGAAGCACCTTTGAACTAATAATCCAGTGAAGAAGCAAAGAAGGATTGGTGTCCTTGGGGTAGGTGCCCCTAAACTCAAGGTTGGTGCCTTGGTGAAGATAGGGTCGAAGCCCTAGAGGTCGGAGCCTCATCAAAGTCCAAGTTGGTGCTTGGCAACAGGTTGGTGTCTGATTCATTAAAGGGTTGGTGCCCTCACACATCTATTGTACTCAATTATTTTTGAAAGGGACTAAAGTTCTTATTAATCCTTAATAATATCATTATTATACACCTCTCTGTTTTTTAATTTTGAAGAATCTAATTGGCAAAAATTAACAATTGAAAAGAAATACTGATTCACCCGCCACTCAGTATTTCCAACGAGGCTCCAACCATATGTTAACTCAAAGTGTTCAACGCAAAACATACGTACGGATGGGTGTTCACTAAGAACATCAAAGCTCCTATGAGTTGACTATACTCAGTAGGATTGGCCAAGATAGGCCCAGCAGCGCTGCCACTCAACTTCTTAAAGTTGAGTTCCATCGGTGTCGACATGGACTTACAGTCCACCATCCCAAATCTTTCCAGAAGCTTCACAATGTATTTTCCTTGAGAAAGGAAAATCTCTCCAGGTCTCTGCCAGACCTCCAGGCCTAGGAAGTAGTGCATCAGTCCTAGGTCCTTCATCTCGAACTCAGGAGTAAGCTCCCTCTTACATTGATGAATGAGAGGGTCAGCACCTGTCAGGAAGAGGTCGTCCACATACAGCACTAGAATGAGAGGCTTCCCCTGCACAACCTTGAAGTAAAGGTTCGGATCAGCGTTACTTCGAGTGAAGCCCAGCTTCATCAAGTAACTATCCATCCTCTCGTACCAAGCTCTGGGTGCTTGCTTTAACCCATAGAGGGCTTTCTTCAGCACAGGACATGGGCGTCCCGATCTTGGACCGAACCCCGCCGTTGCTCCCATACACCCCTCTTCCTTTATCGCACCATGCGAAATGCGGTCTTCTCATATAAAGTGAAGACTCCATCCTTGTGTAGCAACAAGAGCTATGATAGATCGGATGGTGGTATATTGAGCCACGGGGCAAATATATCATCATAGTCTCCCTTCTTTTTGAGAGAAGCCACGAGCAACGAATCTTCCTTGAACTTTTCGGCACTTCCATCGGATCCATGCTTGAACTTGTGGAGCCATTTCAGGTGACAGCCTGGCTGTCCTGCGAGGTCTTGGAACCACATCACGAACATCATTCTTCATTGTGGACTCATACTCTTAGGCCATAGCATCCTTCCGGACTTGAATAACACGGCTTCCTCAAAAGATCCAGTCTCAGATTGTACAATAGTACTCATGGCTGCTAGATACCCTTGGTATCTATTCAGCTTCTTGCTTTCACGCAATGTCCCCCTTGGGACCATATGTCCCTCGGCATCCTCGAGAGTGTCCCTAAGCCATGATGGTCTCTTCCTCATCGAAGGGCGTGATTCAATCGGGTCCATCAGTCCTTCAACATCGGGCATTGTCTCATCCTTCAGTTCTTCTTGATTTCCAGGTCTTGGTTAATTATCTTCCTTAGATCTCGAAAGATTGACTACTTTCCTCAGGGAAGCATCTTCGTCAAAGGTGACATCGTGGCATATCTCCACTTCCCTTTGACCAGGCACATAGACTCTATAGGCCTTCGAAGTTTCGTTGTAGCCCGCAAACATTTCCTTCTTCCTAGAAGCATCCAGCTTGCTCCTCTTCTCCTTTGGCACATGAAAATAAACAGGACATCCAAAAACTCTAAAATGTGAGACGTCGGGTTTCTTACCAGAGAAAACCTCTTCGGGAGTTTTGGAGTCCAGAGTAGAATGCGGGCATCGGTTTTGTACGTACACAGTAGTGTTCGTAGCTTCTCCCCACAAAAACTTCGGTAGACCTTGGTCACATAGCATGGCACGGGCAGCTTCCACAATGGGGTCCTATTCTTTCATTCAACAACACCATTCTGCTCAGGATTATAGACAGTTGTGGTCTCCCTCTTGATGCCAGCTTCTCTGCAAAATTTCTTGAACTCGTTCGTCTCATATTCAGTGCCATTATTAGTCCTTAATATCTTGATCTTCTTCCATGTCAGATTTTCCACCAAGGCTTTGAAGGTACGAAACCACATGAAAGCCTCATCCTTCTTTTTCAAGAAGTATATCCAAGTTTTGCGAGAGAAGTCATCTATGAATGTCATATAATAAGAACATCCTCCCAAGGATGTTATGAGCAGCATATTAGACAGATCAACATGTATCAATTGCAAGACATCAGATGTCTTTGTGACACTTGAGGGGAAAGGTCCCCTTGTATGCTTTTCTTCGGCACAACCTTGACATACACCTTCATGATTATTTGAGAACTCGGGCATTCCCATCACCACCTTCCTTGCTTCAGGAAGGACCTTGTAGTGAAGGTGTCCAAACCTCCAGTGCTATAGTTTAGTCTGTCGGATAGTATCACATGTCACTGCTCCCAGTGGACTTCCTCCAACCTAGTAGAGTATCAACTCTAAACGCAATCGTGATAGCTTCCCTGAAACTCTTCTTCTAGATGCGCACCTTCCCATCAATGAATGCCACATGGAAACCTTTGCCTGCCATGGCCAATATAAACACAAGGTTCTTCTTCAAATCAAGTATGTACAGTAAATATTGCAAATGGAGGACTTGACCTTGAGACAAGTGGAGGGTCACAGTGCCTGTCCCTTTCACGGGATATGAGGCATTATCTCCAAGGATAGTTTCCAAAATATTATCCTTCTCAACCATATCAGAAAGTGCTTCCTTGAACCTTGTGATGTGCCTTGAGGCACCACTATCTATCAACCAGACATCCATAGTGTCAGGTGGAGATGCAGCAGAGAGGGAAGATACAAGAATAAATTCATTTCTTTTATCAACAACATTTGATTCCTCATACCTGGAATTTCTCGACCTTTTGAAAGGTTGACCATTTCCGCCGGAGGGTGCCTTCCTCTTCCCCTTGAACCTATTGTTCCTTTGATTGCCATTCCTCCAGTTGTTGTTGTTGTCATCATCATCGGAAGAATCCTTCTTGAAAGGGCATTCTCTAGCATAGTGACTTGGCTTGTGACAAGTGTAACACTTGCCTTTCTTTCAATGGGCCCCTCCTCTTCCTTTGTTCCTTGGACCACCAAAGTTATTTTTCATAGTATGAGCAGCGAAGGCAGCATTTCCTTCAATTTGATATTCCTTCATCCTGGTCTCTTCTTGTGCGCATCTCAATAGTACTTCGTCAAAATCAGGGATCACATTGTTATTGCGAATTGTAGTGTTGAATACATGCCATTCAGATGAGAGACCTCCAAGTGCGGTGAGAACCATCTCTCAATCAGCTATTGTCTCCCCAATAGCCAGAAGATTATTCCTGATTTCGGTCAGCTTCAAAAAATATGATTGAACAAACTCATCCCTACCTTTCTTCAGATTCTTCAGTTGATTCTTGAAGAATAGGACTTGATTCACATTGTTGGCCTTCAACATGTTGACCAACTTATCATACATCTCCTTGGATGTACCCAGCGCAGAGATGTAGGCGACCAGACTCTTATGAATTGAGTCCCTGATCATCAGCTTTGCTTTGATTTCCCCCTTTTTGTACTTTGTTTTGGCAGCAGCAGTTGCAGTGGATGGAGGCTCTTGAATTTTACCCTGCACATAGTCCATGACATCTTGGTCTTCCAACATAAGATCAAATGTCATCTTCCAGGCATGGAAGTCATCCTTCACAATCAATTTGTCATCAGCCTTAAAGCCATTGTAGTTAGAGGAACCCATGCTCTTCTTCGGTGATAGCTACAAACTAGGGCTCTGTCTTCACCTTAGCTCTGATACCATGTAAATTTTTGTAGATGTTTTACGCTTGATGCAACTTTACTTTTTATCCTAAAATCAGTCAGCAATCACATAAACAATAAAGTAAAATGCTGATAGAACATACCAGTAGATCGACAGAAGACAAGCCAAAATATATAAGTGTGTTGGTGCGTTACGAAGGTTAGCAGGATGCTTCAACCAACAAAGTCTCAACACGATCAGCCAACCAGAAGTGTCACACAACCCTCTAGGACAGCCAAAACAATCAACCCCAAAAGTCAACAAAAGTCAACGTTGTCAGTCAACGCAAACAGCGGCAGCAGCAAGATCAATGCAGCCAAGTCAAAGTCAACGTCTAGCCTCGAGAATTGTGCCAAAAAATGCGGATACAGAAAATTGAAAGTTTGGGAGAGTTTTAGGTCAATTTGACCTTGCGTTGACCAAAGTCAACGCTGGTCAATGCTGTTGTAGAAACCCTAGGCCGAAAACAAAATTTGTTGCTTGCTAAAATTTCCCACATGTGAAGAGAAGAGCCTCCAAGGTGATCGAACCAACCAAATGAGGAGAGAGAAATGTGTGAGGATGAGATGAGAGAAAATGTCCTCCAACGTTGACCAATTATATCCATCAATGAGGGTGTGTGACAAAACTGCTAGAGCACCAAGCCTTCAGGCCGACCTGTACATATTTTGAATAAATTCAAAATAAATGTTCTGCTCATCGGATCAAGATGATCTTTAGATCGATCTTGCACCTCTCCGAAAGAGGAGTCCAATAAAAATATTGGCATCTTTATCTGAGCATCACAACATGGAGTTTGGACCTAGTTGTCCAAAATTAACATATTTACTTTGATATTTACAGTGTAACACAGTAAATAACTAGAATGGAATTAACAAGTAGAAGAAGTAATATCAGATTGTTGCAATAGGGATTCGGGTTATCGAATTTTCACATAGTATCAGAGCTAAGGTGAAGCAAGAGAACAGGGCCGGAAGAGCCCAACGCTGAGAAGAAGAGGGAGATTGAAGAGTTGCGTAGGCAGCAGATCAAATCCCCAGAGGGATTGCGCAGTCCAGTCCAGGAGGGCAAGATTTTCATGGGAAAATCTCTCTCTGAGTGAGTCGACAGAGAGGAAGATTTGCAAATTGAAATTTGATAGTGACAGAGGAAGCAGCGCAGTAGTTTCAAGGCGGAGCAGTCTTCAGGTGGGACGTAGTTTTTGCTGCAGCATTTGCTGGTACAGAAGAGTGTCAAAAGAAGGAAGGATGAGCACGCTGAGGGAATTCTTACCTCAGAGAATTTCTTGCCCAGAAATTCTGATTTCCCACACAGAAGTAGCAGTAACCGAGATTACTTTTTCTCACTCCAGCAGGGAATGCGTAGAGTCAGTTGTGTAAAGGGTTAGAGGCAGTATTCGACATTTGTTTGGGTGAGATGGCAGCAACTGGGCTATGAGATCAGGATCGTTTGGAGGGTGCCTCAAACTATGTGATCTGGAAGGCAAGGATCTCCTTCCTTTTGGATGAGCATGATCTCAAGGCTTTTATCGATAATGTGGTAGTTGTCCCTGCAGGTCCGGATCCATTGAAGGCCTACAAGAAGGATATGGCAAAAGCTAAAAGGATGATCCTCGATGGAGTGGGGGATCATTGTAATATTCCTAATTTAGCTTTTAGCTAATTAGAATATTAAATTTTGTCCTCCTTAATTAATAGATGAATAAGAGGGTAGAGGGACCCATAAATCCCTTTAGTAGAATAAAACCACTTCAACAGTGTGAAAGTGGAACTGCGCAGTAGTGGAGGGGGCCAAGAGATCATGTGAACAATGCAGTCAAGGAGGAGGATATGGACCAAGTGAGCAGCACAGTTATGATGTGGGCCCAGGGGTGTGAGGGTTCCACAAGTATAAGAAAGAGGTGAAGGCGGCCATAGAGATAATTCTAGATTATTATTATTATTTTGTCCTTCACGACTTGAGCTATTTAGTCGAGTCTGCACTGTTGTTTAGCACGAGGGTGTCTCCGAGCGAAGATCCCCACCTCATCCTCGGAGGACTTCGAGTACCTGCTCAAGAGAGGATTCTTGTTGTCCATGTGAGCTGATCTCATCATCCGACATTTAGGCCATTTGCAGACCCTCTAGTGCTGCGCAGTCACTCAGTGACTTACACTGTCCAATAGCAGAGTTCATCAAAAGAGGGTGAAATTCCATAGCATTTCTGCTTGGAATCCATTGAAGGGATCACCCCTTCAATAGTTGGGCTTGGGAGTACTTGCAGCTATTCTATCCTTCAGTTCAACCCATAGTTCTGCATACCCAGCAGTTATGCATTGCAAACCCTAGGCGGGTGATTTTCCAAGGTCGGCCAATCCGAAAATCCTTTCTGGGTTATTCTAGGTTTTTTCCATAGAGTTTGGATTCTAAATCCCGGATTTTTTTTAGCATTAGACCAGCCTCATCTACGCAGTCCTATTCACCCAGCAGCAGCATTTCCAGCAGGCCAGCGCAAAGGAAGAGCTCCAGCGGCGTAGCAGAGAGCAGTGTTTTTCAGTGGGAGAGCTTGAGGCCATTCCAGCCCACTTTTTTCGGCTTGAGTGCCATCTATTTTGAGGCATTGTTGTATTGTTTTCACCTCCATATTAATAAAATGGCTCAGTTGTTCTGTCTATTTTTATGGTGTTTTCAGTTTATTTCCATATTGTTGTAGTTTCTAGTTTATTGTGTTTTGTATTACTGGCTTTTCCTATTTGAAATATTAAAGTGGTATCAGAGCTCATAGACTTGGCTCAACCCGTGGAACAACCGGTTTATGACACCCGAAGATAGAGAATACATTACGAACCGAACAAGGAGATACAAAACAGAGAACGCAGAAATTCACTAGTATAAAAAGTGACGGTTTTGTGTTGGATATTTCGGGCAAATGAAGATGAATCTCGAAAATCCGAGACATGGGTTTTGTGCAAAACGGACCAATTCGGTTTCCTACAGAGAAGTTTTTCCAAATTTGATCTCGATTGAGAGAAACAGAAGGTTCTTTGAGATACAAAACAGAAAACGCAGAAATTCGCTGGGATAAAAAGTGAAGGTTTTGCGTTGGATGTTTTGGGCTAATGAAGATGAATCTTGAAAATCTGAGACATGGGTTTTGTGTAGAACAGACCAATTCAGTCTCCTTCAAGCTATTTTTCCAAATTCGGTCTGGATTGAGAGAAACGGAAGGTTCTTTGAAGACTATTTTCTCAGATTTGCTGTGGTGGCCGTTTTCCAAATTCTTCCAATTGCAATACCAGATTGAACTTGTGCCCAAAAATGTCTCAACAGGAGGAATTTGAAAATGTTACTAGGAGCCTAAAGAGACTGGTTGGGCAGCTCGAAGAGTGGTTGTTAGCAAGGGCAACAAGAAGAAATAGTAGTTGTCGACCTACAGATGAAGAAAATAAGAAGAGCATGATTATTGAAAGAAACACTAATAATAATACTGCAGAGACAAAGATGGGAGGTGGAGTTAGTGATGAGATGAGAGAGAACATATTCATGGAGGACGAATTTCATCTAGCTACGTTCCAGCGTATTGAGCACGAGGCTAATGGCACGCAGGAGTCACCCTTGTTGGAGTTACCTTTGGTAGCCCCAGTGGATAGATTGGAAGAGGCAGTTGAGCACACATCCATTGATGAGGCATCTTGGTCTATGACAGAGCTTCAGAATGACAACCACCTATAGTTGACTGATGAACATGACTTGCATGTTGGGTTGTCTATGGAGGAGCAGTTGGAGGCTCATGTTGAGCCCATGATGGGGGAGGAAGTGCAGTCATCCTTTCGGCTACTCATTGATGAGGGGCAACATAGAAACCACAAGTTGGGATTCCAGCACAGTTCGCTTCAGAGGCGCACTGACAGGATCTACAGCGTTATCAGCCCACCCCTACGCATTGGATTGAGAGAGGAAGAGTCTTCTAGACATACCAGAGGGGATGACTAGGATAGCAGCGCACAGCAAATGGGTGGGGTGCCAGGAGATGTATCCATCGTTGATAAGACGCTAGGAGATATGGTAGTATTGGGCGATGGTCACACATGGCACTGCCATCAGTTTCGTGTCGACCTTCTCGCTTTGAAGGAGAAGGCCACATCAGTGCGAGAGGCTATCCTACGGTAGAACAAGGAGCTGGAGGGCATGAGATTGGTTTGTGTTGAGTCAATGGCAAAGTTGACCCACATTGGGGAACGGATGGATTCCCTAATGGTGCAGTTAGAGGGCACATTGGAGTGTCAGAGCACCCCCCTTCAGGCATACATAGACAGGGTGCAACACTCGCAGGATGGAGGGATTATTCTATGTGTGAGGATTCTTGCATTTGATTCTTTTCTCGAGGTTTGATGTGGAGAAGTTTTGAGCTAGTACCCCATGGAGCAGGCTAGGCAGTTGGATACATCCAAGGCCACATTTTAGCAAAGTCCATGGATTACCAAAGGGACATGAGGGCCAGATTATTGTTGGGATCCAAGTGGGATTTCCCATCACATGATAGAGACGGTAGGTGATGGTAGTCGTTGCGTGATGGGTTTGATGTTTGGGCGCACACACATTTTCAGATCTCTATTAGAGCCCCGGACATCCCTAGTGATAGGGTGGTTCGACAGGAGGGTACACCCTTTTCAAGAGCTATCTCAGCATATCGACCGTGCATGGAGTCACAGGGTGATTAGCCTACTTTGGCAAGAGCTGGTCAGAGGAGGTGACATCGGCAGGCCACCAGACAGGGCAGGATGTAGAGACGGTGCTCTCTCATGGGTATATGGTACACTTGAGCTATGGAGGATAGGAGAAGTGATGTCATTGTCATTGGCATGTGAGGAGTTGCGCCGCTCCGATCCTTTAGAGCAGATGGGGAAATGTAGCCCACCTCATGGGGAATTTACTAGCAGAGTGGTGGGTATTTTGGCCCATGCAGGATACTATATGGTATAGGATGGTATAATCGTAACCGACGGTATCCGGTGGTGTACAAGGGCAAGTTGCAGCATACAGTGGCATGATGAGGAGTGCGGAGACACTTGGTGGTATGCAATGACCCATGATACGGCGCAACAGGCACTTGGAGTGTTGCCTCCAAGGGGACTTATGGACAAGGGCATTAGGTGTACCCTAGGATGCAGCTCACCTAGGATTGATGAGGATATTGTTGAGCATCAGGTGACACCACGTTTAGCAAAGACAGGGTTACGAGGGTGTTATCGGCAGATCCGAGGCAAAAGGAGTGATGCATTCAGACAGCAAGAACAAGTTGAGGAGAAAGCGACTTTGCTTCATTTGCAAAGAACCTTGGAGGCCTGATCACTTATGCTTGAGTGACGCAAATGATGTGGCAGAGGTAGAGCAGGAGGACATTCCTCCTGTATGCCAGGACAAGGACTCCTCTTCAGATGAGTCCATGGGGTCATATGAGGATGCTTTGGGGAGCATGAGCCGTCATGTGGAGTTGACAACAGTAGGCCGGATTTGTCTTCCAGCGTACAGGGTGAGCAGTCAGAGGACTCGATGAGAGATATTCAGGATGATGAGTCACTTGTGATGATTCAGCCTGAGAAGCATATGGTGGAGCATGGGGCAGCTGAGGAGGAGGCTATGCACATCATGCATGATAGTCCTTAGGGGGAGAACCAAATGGAGACTCACAGTGAGTAAGTGCTAGATATGCGGCCAACCTTGGGGTCAGCCATTGAGGAGCTGTGGAAGGTGGTGGTGCATCCATCTTTGGGCCGACCCGTTGATGAGGCACCGGTAGATGCACATACAGTTAGCAGGACTGCAGTACTTTCATGGAGCAACACTCTCCAAGAGTACATCGATGGGGCTTGCAGCATGCCTTGCCCACTTGGGCCTATTATAGAGAGAGGGGCCTTCCTTTTCAGGCAATTCTCGTTGACAGGTAGGACAGAGCAGCATGAGTTGAGTATGAGTTGGTGACCACACCCTAGACATGTTCCATATGCAAATATCACCACATTGGATTCTTTGACCAGGATAGACTGGCGGGAGATCATGAGTTGGTATCCTATTGATGGTACGATCTTCTTAGTTAGGAGCATAACAGAGCAGGGACCCGTAGACATGACAGATACTACAATTTACAGTTGGCAGTGGGGCACATGTCAATAGCCCTTCAACATTCCATCCCGACTTCGGGAGAGCAGGATCAGCATTACATTGAGTCAGGGGTTGGATTGGAGAGAGGTGATGAGTTGGTACACAGTTGGTGGGGCAGCTTATACAGTCAGAGCTATGGCACAACAGGGGCCATGGAGCATTGATGCATGTTGGGAATCTTCACCTCATGAGGCAGTAGCTACAGCCAGATGCAGTGCGCAATCCAAGCTAGGGGACTTGGGCAATGATCGGCCATGGTGGCATTGGGATCCGAGAGGATTGATTGATGATAGGTGTGGTGAGAGATCAGTTTGGGATCCCGGCATTGAGGGGTCTATCCTGGGTAGCCTGACACAGGGGCATAGCGGCACTAAGGGGTTTGTATGGGATCCGGGCATTGGGTCTCAGTTGCATCGGGCCAATAGGGTGGCCCACATCTTTGCAATTGCTTGAGGACAAGCAACATTTTGGCGGGGAGGACTGTAATATTCCTAATTTAGCTTTTAGCTAATTAAAATATTAAATTTTGTCTTCCTTAATTAATAGATGAATAAGAGGGTAGAGGGACCCATAAATCCCTTTAGTAGAGTAAAACCACTTCACCAGTGTGAAAGTGGAACAGCGCAGTAGTGGAGGGGGCCAAGAGATCATGTGAACATCGCAGTCAAGGAGGAGGATATGGATTAAGAGAGCAGCACAATTATGATGTGGGCCCAGGAGTGTGAGGGTTCCACAAGTATAAGAAAGAGGTGAGGGCGACGATAGAGAGCATTCTAGATTATTATTATTTTCTTCTCCTTCACGACTTGAGCACGTTTGAGTTGTTTAGCCGAGTCTGCAATGTTGTTTAGCACGAGGGTGTCTCCGAGCGGATATCCCAGCCTCATCCTCAGGGGACTTCGAGTGCCTACTCAGGGGAGGATTCTTGTTGTCCATGTGAGTTGATCTCATCATCCGGAATTCAGGCCATTTGCAGACCCTCTAGTATTGCGCAGTCACTCAGTGACTTGCGCAGTCCAGTAGCAAAGTTCATCAGAAGAGGGTGAAATTCCATAGCATTTCTACTTGGAATTCATTGAAGGGATCAGCGCTTCAATAGGTGGGCTTGGGAGTACTTGCAGCTATTCTATCCTTCAGTTCGACCCATAGTTTTGCATACCTAGCAGTTATGCATTGCAAACACTAGGAGGGTGATTTTTCGAGGTCAACTAATCCAGAAAATCCTTTCTGGGTTATTCTAGGTTTTTGCCATAAAGTCCAGATTCTAAATCCCGGATTTTTTTAGCATCAGAGCATCCACATCTACGCAGACCTATTCACCCAGCAGCAGCATTTCCCGCAGGGCAGCGCAGAGGAAGAACTCCAGCAGCGCAGTAGAGAGCAGTGTTTTCAGTGGGAGAGCTTGAGGCCATTCTAGCCCACTTTTGCCAGCTAGAGTGCCATCTATTTTGAGGCATTGTTGTATTGTTTTCACCTCCATATTAATAAAATGGCTCAGCTATTCTGTCTATTTTTATGGTGTTTTCAGTTTATTTCCATATTGTTGTAGTTTCCAGTTTATTGTGTTTTGCATTATTGTCTTTTCCTATTTGGAATATTACAATCAAATTGTCTCACACTTATCTGGCAAAGGGACTGCCAAGGAGATGTGGGATGCATTGACTACACTGTATGAGGGATCTTCTGAGCAGCGGAAGATGTTCTTGGAGGAGAAGATGAGATTCACAACGATGCAGAAAGGAGAGTGCATGGATTCGTTCCTGTCAAAGCTTCAGGAAGTCTGAGATCAGTTTTCAGTTGTAAGATCAGGGCCTCAAGCCACAAAGATGGTGAGATTGGCCCTAAATTCAATCTCAAAAGAATGGAAAGTCTTTGTCCAGAGTATCCTGGGCAGAGAGAAATTGTCGGATTGGGAAGGTATGTGGGTTTATCTTCAACAAGAAGAGAAAAGGCGAGATCTGGTCAAGTGCAAACTTGATGGCAGCAACAACAGTGGGACGAAGCCTAAGGAGGAGGAGGAGAATGCAGCCCTTGCATCAAAGGGGCAGCAGGAGCAACGGAGGCGGAAGAAGGACGTCTCAAAGATCAAGTGTTTCTGTTGTGCTGAGCTTGGTCACTACGCTACGTAGTGTCCTCTCAAGAAGAAGGACAAGGATGAGAAACATGATCTGCAAGCTGCAACTACAAGGATCGAGGAGGAGTTTGCTATGATTGCCCAGATATCTCCAAGGGAGAATTGGGGTGATCTAGAATTGTAGTTCGAAAGAGCTGCAGATGGGTAGGATCCTTGAGGAGTTCACCTCCTGGATCAATACCTTGCTACAGGAGCCCATATCAGAAGTAGCAGGATGGACCAATGTCAGTTGGTGCAAAAGAGTGTCGGAGTGACAGTTGCAGTGGCTAGGAGCGCCAAAGACTAAGCAGCATAGATCAAAGTTGGCAGCAATGCAGTTGGCACAGCACAGATTCAACAGCAGTGCAGAGGCTTCAGAGGGTCAGCGCAGAGACAGACGCGTCATATTGCACACCTTTGGTTCAGTATTTTGGATGTTTTTCTGTTGCAACAGCAGTAGAGTTGCAGTGCAAATGCAGTTGACAGCAGTATGCAGAGTCAGCGGCAGCATAGATGCAGCATTTGCGCAGTAGTTGGTAGGCAGCGATGTCAGACATCAGCAGCGTAGAGGGAGATGTTACAGAGTCAAGGTGATGCTTTCGCAGGTTGCATTACTAGAGCACATTCCTTGTTAAGAGGGAGTATTGATTTCTGGTAGCATCACATGTGGTCTAAGCCTCAAAATTTACGGGAGGCTAGGACACATGTATTCCAGAATACCCAGAAATCATTTTGGGAAATTCCACCTAGAGGAGGTTTTATTAAAATAATTAATTATTTTTAATGGATGCCTAAGTCTAAACTTATGGAATTAAAATAATTATAGTGTATTAATAGAACTGGGTGTGAATCTTCTAGAAAAAGACGTAGATCGAGTCAATATAATCTGAGCCATTGATTAGAATGTAATCTAGGTTGTTGATTTCTCAACGAGAAGATTATAAGAAGGACATCGATGGGCATTTGGAAACACACATCGAGCGAGATCAAGAGATCTATTTCTCAAGTGAGTAGCACAGCAGTTGCCGGAGAGATCATCGAGGATATTTCTTGCAGTGAGATGCAGAGATAGTTTTTCGGTTGGAGACTTCCTGAGTCGGGGATAAAATGCAAAGAAGGCAGAGAGAGATCCAGAAGAGGCAGTGTGAGAGCCATGCTAGGCAGCACAGAGCCACGCTGAGACAGCGTTGAGCCTATGAGGAGATCCGCAAATTTGCTAAGATTCACATCGGATCTAGTGCCGAGAGCCGGGGTGTGAGACCGGAGGGCCAGGGGATCGAGCATCCGGCCAGTAGATTGATCAGCAGGAGGGAGTGATGCAATCCCTATCAATTGTGACGCAGAGTTGCGTAGAGACAGCTCGGGGTTAGTCATTTCGGGGTTGGATCAGTGTCAGATCGCTAGTGATAGTGTGAGGAATTTCTCACTAATTTTTCTGCCAGTCGAATTCTCTGTATTGGATGGCCAGTAAGGCATCCTAGATTGTATTAAGAACTACTGCTTAATAATACAAACCCTCAGCTGCTGCACTGGTTTTCCTGCATTGGGTTTTTCTGGGGACATTGTCCAAAAATAACAGTGTCATTTATGTGTGTATTATTTCTTCTTGCTCAGTTCTTGTTTCCACATAATTTTTAATTAGTGAAGGTTGCAGTTGTACTTACTTCGATATTTACAATGTAACACAGTATATAACTTGCATGGAATTAACAAGTAGGAGAAGTAACATCAGATTGCTGCAGTAGGGATATGGGTTATCGAATTTTCACATCGGGATGTTTGAGAGTAGTTCCGACCTCAATGGAATTCATATGGAGAAAGTAGAATTTAGATCTCACTTAAAATCCAGCAAACTTAATAGTTTTTTAAGATTTCAAGATTGGGGGGATTGTAGTGTTCCCATCATATTTTGTCATGTACGAGGGTATGGAACTAGTATTTAATCAAGAGCACCAAATCCTCAATGAAAATTGATGTCAGTGGCATTGGTTGTCGAACTTCTCTATCATGACCCTACTAAAAATGTACCCATCACTAAAACAAAATCTTGACTCGACATGCTATGTTTTTCTATCTTATTTTAATGCTTAGAGGGTGATATTGATGACGAATATCCCAATATAGGCAATGATTTTGATGACAGGTAGGTATTTGTTGTAGCATGATTTTTTTGGGATGCTAGAGGCCATATAGAGTTTGTTTGCTTATGTATTTTTGGTTCAGAGATGCATTGCACTCGATGCTATTTTGGTTATGTGCACCCTTACATGCTATATAAATGAGAATTTTTGCTTATCTGTGCATAAATGGTTTGGATTCATATGGATGCACATAAATATATATGTTTTTCATTAAAATTTGAATATTTTGTGTTTTTGGTCGATCGTTTTTTGGTTCGGTTTTTTTATCAGTTTTGGTCTGGTTCCCAGTCCACAAGGTTTTTCGGTTCAATCATCGGTTCATTCTCAATAATTTTAAAAAGAGACATACCAGATTTAGACATAGATAGAAATGTTATAGATATGATATTTACATACAAATATTGTTAATCCAAATACAAATATCTTGATAGTAATCAAAACTATAATGTACCTATCCATATCTACATAACTATTGATTTGAGTCCTAAGTGAGACTACACCCAGCCTAGATTCACCTTAAATGATCAAAAACTTTATTGCTGAAGGGATTTTATTCTTTTCAACACCTGATGGATGGGTTATCATGGATCTACACGCCTGTTGTTCTAGGTATATTTGAATCTAGTTGGTTTATTGTCTAGCAATTTAGCCTGTGACATAAAATATTCCATTAGTTCTTGAAATGGGTTTCTGACAGGTGATCCCCTTTTTTTCTCCCAGCTATTTAGGGTAGTATTGAAGTCCTCCCCCCCCCCCCAAGAATACAGAAAGCCCCAAATTTCTGCTAGATTGGACTGATTCCTAATCTCAGATGATTTTCTTTGCTGCAATATCTCAATAAAATCCTACATTCTCCCTTGGAATGGTTCTGAACATAACCCAATTAGACTTGGTCTCTCTCCTCCTGTGAACTATGGCCCCATCCCTTTCAGATTCAGTCTTATCTAGATTCAACACCTTAACTTCCATGAGGTAGTTGCTTAGTCTTGGCGCCCCTGGGTGGAAGGCAACCCAATATCGATATGGGAGAAAAAGATTAGAAGACTGAAAAGTTGTCTTAAATCATGGGCTCAATCACTAAAGATGGATAGCCTGGAAGCTAAACATGATATGGAGCATACTATCAATCACCTTCACCCCGCCTTGGAAAAAGAGCTTGTAACAGAGGAAATGATGAGATAGGATAGGATTTTGTTTGATAAGCATCATGCGTTGCTGAAAGAGGAAGAGGAGTATTGGAGACTAAAGTCTCAGAGTGTGTGGTTCCAGGGAGGGAACAGAAAGACAAAATATTTCCATAAACAAGCAAAAAACAGGGGAAGGAAAAAAAGCATTCAGGAAATCGTGATAAATGGGGCCAAGGTGGGCAATTTTCATTAAATCGAGGAAGAAGCAGTTGCTTTCTTCAGCGACCTCTACTCCTAATGCAAGCCCCCGTCAAAGCAATCCAAATATTATATGTTGGAGCACACTCTGCATCTCATCACTGAAGACATGAATAAACAATTAACTCTCCCTCCTACAGAAGAAGAGATTTGCAGAATTGTCTTTTCTTTCCATCTAGACAAGGCCCCTAGTCTGAATGGATTCTCGACTCACTTCTATCAACATTTATGGGATCTAATTAAGCGAGACTTGTAGAGACCCTGTGTTTTAATTTCCTAAATTTTACACTTAATTTCAGAGTTTTGCTGGAGAGGGACTTAGCTAAATCGACCAACAGGGTAATCACTGCTACAGTTATCAGCCTTTTAATGAATACATTCTAAGACATCCTTTCAGCATGAATGAATCTAAACATATATAAATATAAGTCAGCAGTAATACGATTTGATGTAGATCAGTAATGAAATTTCAATTTTTTCATAAGGAACTAATCGAAACATGGGAAAATAACTGGAGTACAACTAATGATTTTAATGGTGGTTCTCCTCCTGTGATGCTGTGGATAGTTGAACAGTTCACCGAAACAATCAAATCCACCCAGCCAATTCAGGAACAATCCCAGACCCAGAGGATGTCTCCTCTGCTCCCGTGCCCAGATTTCCAAGAAAAACAGAGACTCACTCTCAGCACAAATCCTTTCTTCTCATAATATCACTTGGTAATCAGCCCAAGTTCACCAGACCCCCTCCCTCCTTCGAATCAACTTTCTTATATAAATTTCTCCACCGCCATACATCCTACCCCCACCGCCTCTTCTCTATCAAGATAAGGTCTTCTTAAAGGAAGGTACGAATGTCATTTAAGGAGATGTGATTGTTATTAAAGAGGAGATGTGATCTTTATGGTTATCCAATCTGTTTAGGAGTATACGGCTTGACTTTAGAGTACCTTTATGATTAAGGCTTATGTTGGAATATTTAACTTAACTATGTATATATATTTTAATTAAATTAAGTATATTTTCTATTTTTTTATTAGTCCTTTTCATATAATGTATACTTAATTAATATGAATATTAATCTGGAATCATAATATTAATCTCTAACTCAGGTAATCTTGATATTAGTGGTTAGGTGTACTAGTGCGATGTGTGCGAGATAGGCAGGTGTAACTATCAAATGCCTATACCGTACACACGCTGATATCATTGTGTATAACTCGGGAACGGGTTGTTACATACTTCCTCCCTTCAAAAAAACTTCGTCCTGAAATTCAGGGTTTCATATACTCATATCAATATTGTGTTTTTTTTTTTTTTGGATTAGGGTGATTGTAGAATGCTTGTAATTTTAAGATTTGAATTTCTGTTTGAATAAGTATGTATCTGTAATTTAATTGTTACTTTCCATCTCAACTGCATCGCCAAACTATTCTAAAATCATCCTATCCTTCCTAATATCTTCCACTCCCATCCTATCCGTCCTCTACAGGAATATGCCATGGCATCAGTTTTTCTGATCCATTCATAAACCTTAAGGATGTCAGTGTCGATTACGTCGACCTGACATGCTTGTAGACATCCGGCAGTCATCATCACACATCTAGGGGAGCGTGACTCGCACAGTCCTCCCATGACTCCAGGTATTGGAAGATAAACGGTGGGCAACACCTCCACCCCTCTCAGTAGGACCAGGGTCAACACTCTATCGTGGGATCTCAGGGAGTCTCAACTGTTCTTGGAAATCTGTCATCACGTAGATTGCTTCGGTAATCTGTTTTTCTGCATGGTAATCACTGGTACATAATCTGCAATGTAAACACTCGTACACATATTACAGCATATGCATCTATATTGTTCATAACCAATTGTTACCCATATAACAATCTCTACGTATTCAAAATACTTTGATATTTATGATATTGATCCTAGAACTTATATATAAAAAAAAAAAAATAGTTCACATAGGTATCAATATGTCCAATCAAATTTCTCATTTCAGATACTACTTATGTTTAGTTCATACATGTTCTATCTATGATGCATTGTTTTAACCATTTTCAATCTGTATACCAATATGTTTCACTTTTCATATTCAAAATGTAGTTACTCTTCTATTTCCTTTCTTTTAATCAAATTTGAAATGTAATATAATTCATCAATAGATAGTTTCATCTATAATGTGTAATCTATGATTTCATATTCTTGCAATGTTAATTTAAATAACATATCGCATATCGGTATCCATGCACCAGTAAATTTAAACAAACAGCATATATCATGTATCACTAGAGTGAAGTAGCATTCTATCTTTATGGGTATCCATGTACCAACAAAGTAAAAACTCATCTTTACGTAGTATTTCAAAATTTCAAGTATCAAAATTTGAGCAGTCATATATACATATAAAGTTTCTAGTTCTGAAAATTTAGCATAAGCTGGGGTAATTCTGGCAGAAAGTCTCAGCATCCTCCCAAGTCGCTGATCCAAGACTATACTTGTCCCACTGGACTTTCACTTGGTCTATCCGGCGGTTCCTGAACTGTCGAACCCTGCGTTCCAAAATATGTAATGGTTCGACCGTTAGGGTTCCCTCGTTCGATACCTGCAGTTCCTTCTATTGAAGGTCATGATATTTATCAGCAATATAATGTCGTAAGACAGATACATGAAATACATTATGAATTATGTGCAGGTGGAGTGGCAGTGCAAGATGATAAGTGACAGGTCCAACTTTTTCCAGGACTTCAAACGGTCCTATAAACCGGGGGGATAATTTTTTCCCCTTCCCAAACCGAATGGTGCTCTTATTTGCTCTGATGCAGATGAAAACCTGATCTCCTACTACATAGCTTCTATCTGTCCTGTGAGTGTCCGCATAACTTTTCTGTCTATCCTGAGCCTCTTTTAATCGTTGTCTAATCAGTTTTACCTGATCCTCCATCTCTTGGATTAAGTCTGGTCCGACGATTATTCGATCTTCTAGCTTGTCCCAACTCAACAGCGTTCTGCAGGGTCTTCCGTATAATGCTTCAAATGGCGGCATCCCGATTGAACTATGATAGCTGTTGTTCTAAGCAAATTCTACCAAGGGTAAGTACTTTTCCCAGCGTGACTGTTGGTCCATAACATACATCCTTAGCATATCCTCGAGTACTTGATTTACCCTTTCTGTCTGTCCATCGGTCTCAGGATGATATGCTGTACTCAAATTTAACTGAGTTCCCAAGACCGACTGCATACAATTCCATAACCTTGATGTGAACCGAGGATCTTTGTCGGATATGATTTTCTTAAGAACTCCATGAAATCTGATGATTTCATTTATGAATACCCGAGCTACATCAGCTACTTCATAAGTATCTCTTACTGGGATGAAATGGGCGCTTTTTGTTAATCTATCTACCACAACCAAAATGGCATTATGCTTTTGTTGCGTAAGAGGCAGCCCAACGATAAAATCCATAGAAATTATCTCCCATTTGGTCATAGGGATGTCGTGAGGTTGTAAGAGACCTGTTGGGTGACGATGATCAGCTTTTACCTACTAACATTCAAGACACCTAGCGACAAATTGGACAATATCGTTTTTTATGCCTGACTAGAAGAAGAGTCTCTTAGTGTCAGCATACATCTTCTTTACCCCAGGATGTGCACAATATACTGCCCAATGTGCTTCCTTCAAGATGGTGTTTCGGAGATCCCCGCTATCTGATATATACATCCTTCCGTGAAATCGTAGAATTCTGTCCTCTTCCAGATCATATCCTTCGAATTTAGGTTCCTGTGAATGGTTGCTTTCGAGCCCCGACCTTACTTTTAAGTACCAACTATCTCTTACAAGATGTTCAAGCACTTGATTTCTCAAGTTCACCCTGATAGGTACGAGGGAGAATATTCGAGGTCTTCTACTTAATGCATCTGCTACAACATTCTTCTTCCCTTTGATATATGAAATTGCAAAATCGTATTCGCTTAGGAGTTCACTCCATCGTCTTTATCTTGCATTCAAGTCTCTCTGGGTGAATAAATACTGCAAACTTTGGTGGTCACTTTTAAGCACAAAGTTTCTCCCCACCAAGTAATGTCTCCACATCTTTAGAGCTAAGACCACCGCGGCTAACTCCAAATCATGCATAGCATAAAATTCTTCATGGGTTTTTAATTTTCTCGAAGCGTATGCTATTACGCCTCCTTCCTGCATTAATGTATCCATATCCGGTACTCGCAAAATCGGTGCACTAGTCAATAATCGTTCAAGTTCAGAAAAAGCTTTATCACACTCCTCAGTCCACTCATACTTAACACCTTTGCGCTGGAGGTTTGTGATTGGCTTTGCAATTTTGGAAAATCCCTCCACAAACCTTCGGTAGTAACTTGCTAAACCCATAAAACTACGCACTTCATGAGCATTCTTAGGTATCGGACACTCCCTGATTGTATTTACCTTTTCAGGATCTACAGAGATTCCTTCACCTGATATGATATGACCTAAGTAATGGATTTCCTTCTGAAAGAAAGTGCATTTGGATAATTTTCCATATAATTTGTGCTCTCTGAGACAAGATAACACTATCCGAAGATGCTTTTCATGCTCTTTCTCATTCTTAGAGTAAATGAGAATATTGTCCAGGAAAACTTGTACAAATTGGTCGAGATATTTGCGGAGAACGCTATTCATAAGGTTCATGAAGACTGCAGGTGCATTGGTCAACCCAAATGGCACCACAATGAATTCATAATGCCCGAAACGAATTCGGAATGCAATCTTAGAAACATCCCTCTCGCTAATCCTAAGTTGATAATAACCCGATCGCAGATCGATCTTTGAAAATACTGTAGCTCCCTTCATTTAATCGAAAAGGTCGTCAATGCGAGGCATTGGATACCTATTCTTTACCGTGGCCCGATTTAAATCTCGATAGTCCACACACAGTCGTAATGAACCATCTTTCTTCTTGACAAAGATTACAGGAGCACCCCATGGTGAAACACTGGGTCGAATGTGCCCTACATCTAACAGTTCTTTCAACTGTATTTGCAATTCTTGAAGTTCCGGGGCAGTCATTCGGTAAGGAGTTTTAGATATAGGTTCCGTACCAAATTTCAATTCAATGGTGAGGTCCAGCTCTCTCCGAGGAGGCAATCCAGGTAATTCCTTGGGAAAAACATCCGGAAATTCTGATAGAATCAGCGACTGATCTAAGGAAGGCCCTTTTTCTTTGCTTACCATTTGAACGGCATACACTTGACAACCCTTCCTTAAGCACTGCTTCATTTGCATGGCTGAGATGAAACACAAGGATATTTTTCTCTTAATACCTTGAATTTGGATTGTCTCACCCATATCATTCACGCAAAGTATTGTTTTCCCGGAACAATCTACCCATGCTCGATGAGACTCTAACCAATCCATTCCTATCACCAGGTCGTAAGTACCTAGGGCCGTGACATATACTTTTAGTTTGGTCGAACAGACTCCTAGATCAACTTTGCAATCCTCCACACTTATTTCTACCGATTGAAAGTCTCCCGAAGCCATTTCTACCTGTCTAAAATCGTCCTGTTTGCAGGCTGCCAACCCACATCTATTCAATGCATAAGATGAAATAAAACTATCAGTAGCTCCAGTGTCAAATAAGATTTTGAGTTTTATTCCGTTGATTGTACCTGAAGATTCCACTACAGTGGATTGATGTGTTGCTTGGTTGTTGTTGACGATAGCATGGATTTTATGATTGCTTTGGGCATCTGATGATGGTTCTTTTCCTGCTCGCCGAGAGTTCTCCGGACAATCACGTCGAAGATGAGGTCCTCCACACTCCCAACAGTCCACTCGGGTTGGTCCTTTTGCGTTTGACTGAGAAATCCCCGACCAAGAACTCTGTCCCCTGGTGCCACTTCCTCTCCCATTCCTTCCCTGATTACCAGTGCCTCAAGACCTCCGAGCACTGATGTTTGAGGACTCGGAAGCTATTGCGTTTATGGTCCTGGGAGCTCCTGCCCCTGCTCCTCTTGGGGTAAACCTATTACCATAAGGAGGTGGTCTCGAGTTATTTCCTCGAAAGAAAATTCGGGGAGTTCTTTCTGTAAATGCATGCGGTATTGGTTCAGCTGGCCTGAAATCCCTTTTAATCCCCAGAGGTTCTTCTGCATAACGAGCACATTCAACTGCCTCTGCACCATCGGTGGCTTCCACATTCTTACCATGGCCCTGATTCGAGGATTTAATCCAAATACGAAACGCTCAGCCTGGCGTTCATCCGTGTCTAGATAAGGAACATATTTCACAAGTTCCATGAACTTTATCTCGTATTATTCCACGGTTTTACCACCTTGGGTTAGAGTATGGAAGGCTCCGGCTTGCTGCTCTTGAAAGAAAGGCAGTAAGTATTTCGCACGGAATCGGTCCACAAACAACTCCCAAGGAATGGTATCTAAAGTAAGATGCCGCGGTTTTTCCATATTTCCCCACCAAATCAGAGCATTCCCCCTGAGTTGAAATACAGCGATCTTTGTTTTAGAAGTTGAAGAATATTCTCTTAATGCGAAGCATCTGATCATCCCTTCCAACCATGCTTCGGCATGTTCTCCAGCTCGTCCTCCAGAGAATTCCGGGAGTTTAATCTTTTGCAATTCCCGTGAAATATCTTCTTTGTGAGGTTTGTCATCAAAATCCTTAGGCTTTTCTGAATGTCTTTTCTCTGGGTGACATCGTTCCTCCTTGCTCCTGGTCGACTACGACCCTTTTAACGTTTCCAAAATGGCTTCTAATGAGCTCATCACAGTGGTGAGAACGGGCGGAGCAACAGGTGCTGACGGCGATCTTGATGGTGGTGATGGCGATGGTGAAGGTGAAGGTGGCGGCGATGCATTTCGCTGGCGTTGCCGCCTTTGGTACGTGTTAAACATGGTAATTTTTCCTGAAATACATAATAATAAATTCATGAGTGGGTAAATTTTCAGACTGTCAAAATATAATTTTCGTAAGATTTGAGCTGGCAATCGGGTATAGTTCTTTTGTTATTTTACCTGCAGGCAGGTCTTACTAGTACCGAGGTCAAGGAGGGTGGCAACGCGACCTCCTTGTCCTATGCAGGGTAATTTATGCGTACTAACTCTAGAGTGAAAATGCAAGGGTTCTCGTAGATTAAGGAGTTTGTTAAAAATGAGAGCCAAAATATAAATTTAAGCTTATTTTGTATAGAACAAAACATTGGCAGTTTACTGTATATATCACCCAGTTTATCATTAACCTGATATATGATATATTTTAATATTTATTTTATAATTTATTAATATTTTATTAAATCTAGATTTATTATGAAAATCTACAAATGATAAGATTTTAATGTCATACGTGTTCTATATTTATTTCAACCAAATGATACATTGAAACCATACGTTATATATATATTAACCCAAATATATATATTAACCCAATTATGCAAGCTCATGGTCCAACAGAGGAGGCGCTTGCATAACGGGGAGAGGTAACGGGTTCAAAACCCCGACCTCGTCCCTCCATAACGATTTGCAACGGAATATTAAATCGCATATTATGCGCCCGGGCTTTGGATAAGTTTCCATCGTTAATAATACAGCATGATATTCAAACCTTCGAGCTTTAATATGTGCGCTATCCGATCTTTAATAGCCACCGCAATAGCTTTTCTATTTAGCGCATATAATATATACACCTTTGATTAACGTTTGTCAACCTTATATATATATATATATATATATATATATACCATCCCACCACGATATTACATTTTTAAACCATACCACATATTTTCAACAAAATGATATACATATATTTAAACCCACCAGAGATACATATTAAACCCTAAGATATATATATATGTGTGTGTGTGTGTGTGTGTGTGTGTGTGTGTGTGTTATGTCGGGACCAAAACTCGTATGAATGGTCATAAAGGGTAGTCGTGGTGGACATCGTATACACCATATCGCATAATATTTAACCAACTAAAATACATATTTACACCCGAACGACATATATATTTAAACCACATGTTGTCACTCCTAGAGACAGTCTAGAGTTGTGATAGACCAGTGCCTAGGACATCTTAGCATAGCAAGGAGCATATAATATAATGTAGGAAGTTGTCAGCTTCAGCTCACATGCTATCTCCTGTAAACAGGGAAATGAAATAGAATGGGACCAAACTCTCAAAAACTAACACAGGAAAGGAGATAGTGCAGAGGCAAGATGCAGAACGCTAATACGAAAGCAACAGACAATTCAGAGACAGTTTACTGCAAAGCGGGCCGATTCAGAAATACTTCACAGACATAAATCATCAGAAGGTGTATGTAGTGAAAGAAGTATTAAGAAGATACTAGTTAACATTGAGCTGATACCCAGATATACAATACCACCATGCATGGGCTTACCAATCTAAGAATCCATACATGATAATAGCATTTTTAAAAGCACCCTCCCAAAGCAACTAATATAGCAGAAGTATGGTTTAGATGAGTAATGGAATAGAATATCATGCATGAGCCATATTTAAAGCGCTTGACTAATCCGAGCATGGTCATCTACTAGGATGAATCCATACCAGAAATCAGTGAGCCACTCGCATTCCAAAACATGATACAAGAAAGATGGATGAAATGAAATATTCTATTAGTCTAACACAATAAAGAGAGTTACAGACTGTGAAATACCAAAGACCAGAATCCTCTTTGACAGATAGAACTCCTCCTCACTGAGATCCTATGGGCTCTGAGCCTTCATACAAGAATCTTACAAAATGTATACAAAAAGCCTTTCACTGCATAATTTTCTGATAAAATCTGGAACCCCTACAATGCGTTTCTTCATGGTTTTTATAGGAGAAGCCAAAACCTAGTAAAAGAGGTAGGTGATGAACATTTAATTTGCATAATTAAAACAAAATGGCGGAAACACTTGCGCCCATGCTGCTGAATGACTATGTTGTGTTGTTCGTACTCTGTGGCCTGCTAACTGGAAAGAAAACTCTGTTGAAATAAAGCCTTGAGGACATTGTTTTCTGTGTATAGATCTTTCGAATGACGTGCAGGATCATCAATTCGGTACTCTGCTTCAAAAGGCTAGGACAAGGCCCCTAAAATCTTCAGCTACCTGCCTTTAATTCTCTGCTGATCACTGATATTCTTTATCTGCTCCATTGATATCTCCATCTGTGAAATCATCGCCTTGAATGTCCCTGCAGGGTTAGACAAATTTGGACCCTGCCTCTTAAATTGGAGTCTTGTCGATTTGGCTTCCGAGGACTTTCTTCATAATTCTGCTCTGAAAAAAGGTCCTTTGACGTGTGCTCGGCTCTTGTAATGGATGCTGCAAATTATGATAATTCTCCGCCGCTGTCAACCTGCAAAACACACAAAAATGTGAAGAAAACAAATGCATGGGGGACGGCAATGCAATGGAAGCGACTGTGTAACATAGCGACGTGATGAAGTGGCGGAAACATGCAGGGTGGTGACGAGGAAAATGCAGTGGAAATAATGGCGGAAGGGCCGGCCAGAGTTTGTAATGCAGAACAATAAAATAAACATATGAATGTAATGTATAAATGGCGGAGGGGAGAAATTCGATAAACACGTGGGATGATGACGTGGAGGAAGACCGGGTCAACAGCGGGGGTGATGAAATCTTGGCCGTCCGATCTCAGGAGGAGATCGACAATTGAAAAGAGCGTCGGGGACGATGGACAGTGGGCCCGGGGTGTGATTTGCCTGCATTAAATCCCGTGCAGCTTTGGAGCGTGATGACCGTCAGATGAAGGCTCTCAGATCGGACGGCTGTGATGAATATCGCTGCGCGTCTTTGTCCGAACAATAACGAGCGATGGAGGGCGGTATTCGGGCCGTACGCGAGGACACGTGGTGAGCACTGTATGGAATCGCTGGCCCAAGGAGAATTACCGCCTACCGCCGAAAGGCGGTGCGATACATACCACCCAGTTTTGAACAGTGTTTTGGGCGCGGGGACCACCAGGACCGGCGGGCTGCGAACCGTAGATTTCACAGTTTGATTGGATGGCTGAGATGCGGTTTTGGACGATGAATGGAGGATCGCGAATGCCGTTCGATCTGCACAAATCAACGGCCGAGGGCACGCCCGATATACATACGTGATAAGCGACTCCGGTTTTAACACTCGGTCTGGTGCCCAGGTACATGGAGGAAAAGACGGAGGGGCTAGGGTCGCAGGAGCTACGCCTCAAATATTTCAAATATGGGTTTTCAGCCATATATAATGAGTTTTGGAGGCGGGAAATGGCAACGATAGACACAAAAATGATCTTCTAAGGCCGAAAGAGGGGGTTTGATATATTTAAGTCGGATTGCCTGTGAAAATTTTATGGGAAGCGGATTATGATCAATATTGAAGCTGATTATGATCAACATTGGCTCCACCTGGGGACGGCGCGTTCATCTCTGAATGGGTCGAGAACTCGCAGACCATCTGATCATCTTCTGTGCAAGCTCGGCCCTTCAACAACCTCCACTTTCTGCTTTATAATTTATCACAACACCAACATTATTCGAACAAATATAAAACAAAAACTAAAATACAGTATAGTACATCAGGTTGTCCCTGCCTGAATCAGAACTGGAAATAGGGTTTAAGAAATTGACCATTTACAGGGGCGTCAAGCAAGTCGCCCTGCAGATTCTCCAATTTGAAGGTGTTATTGCCCCCTTGTTCCACAATTTTGAAAGGACCAAACCAGAGGGGGTCGAATTTACCATGTTTTCCCTTCTCAGCTCTCCGGATATCCCATCTGAGCACCAAATCACCAATCTGCAGTTTCCTGTCTTTTGCGTGTTGATAAAAATGTGTTTCATTTTCTCTTGATATTCTATTAACCTCTGATTCACCTGGTCCCGTGTTTCTTCTAATTCCACCAATTGATTGATTCTCCTGATCATATCATCAGGTTCCTCTTGGCTTTCTTGCATGAAGCGGGCCACTGGTAAAGCCATTTGTACAGGAAAAACTGCTACTTTTCCATATACCAATTCATAGGGAGATTTTCCAGTTGCTCTCTTGTTGGTGATTCTATTAGCCCATAGAGCAAATTTCAATTGGGAATCCCAATTCTTCTGATTTTCATTGATAGTCTTCTTCAAGGTCCTCACCAGAGTTTTATTTGAAGACTCTGCCAAGCCATTCCCTTGCGAATAATAAGCTGTAGAGTGACTCAATATGATATTGTATTGCTGGCAGAAATTCATAAATTTTGTAGACTTGAAGGCCTGTGCATTATCAGTCACTATCCTAGCAGGACAGCCAAATCTGGATATGATGTTTTCTTCCATGAACTTTATGATCACAGTATCTGTAGCATTCCTTGCAGGTATGGCTTCCACCCATTTAGTGAAATAATCTGTGGTTGTTAATATCCATTTATGTTGTCCACTTGATGAGGGATGTATCTCACCTATAAAATCAATACCCCATTGTTTGAATGGTTCATCTACATGCACTGGAATCAGGGGAAACGGTGTAGATTTCTGTCTCTCAGCAAATTTCTGACATTTATCACATGCTCTTACCCTGGCAAAAACATCCCCAAAAATCTTTGGCCAATAGAAGCCAGCTTTCAGAATTTTATGAGCTGTGGCCCTCCAGCTGTAATGGCCTCCACAGATCCCTTCATGGAATTCTGCTATAATACTCTCGACTTCATTCTCTGTGAGACACAGGAGTAAGATGCCTGAGGGATCTCGCCAGTATAGCCGGCCATTGGCGACTATATACTTCTGTGATTTCAATCTCAGCGCTCTGTATTTAGTTTTATCACAACATGGAGGGCAGCTGAGTGTAAGGAGATATTCTACTATCTCTTTGTACCACGGACTGGTGAGGTACTTTAGATGTGTTTCTGGAGTAGCTACTCCAATTCCATGTCGTTCTTCTTTCTCCTCAGATTCCTCACCTGCTATAATGGACAAATTTATGCCCAGGGCCTAATAGTTTGATTCGAATAACATTTTGGCGAGCCCCTGTCCTTTAATTAGCTTAGTAGGGCAGATGTCCAGGTCATATTCCTGTATTTTAGCAATCCACTTGCCCCTTTTCCCTTCACTATCCCCCTGAATAAGGATATCTTTTACAGCAGCTGCAGGCACAAATGCAGTGATGTGGGACTGTAAAATATATACACGGAATGCTTTGAGGGATTTCACTAGGGCGTATGCTTGCTTTTCCAATATGTTGTATTTTAATTCTACATCACGGAGCACCTGACTGAAAAAGGCAATAGGTTGCTCATACCCCTCATTTTTCTGCAGTAAAACTCCTGCTATTGTATGAGGTGATGCAAAAGAAAAAATCATGAAAGGTTTATCATAATCTGGTCCAGCCAGCACAAGGGCTTCTGCAAAAGCATTCTTTATCCTGGTAAATGCCTCCCGTGATTCTTGTGACCACTTTACCTCCTTATCCTTCTTTAGCATATCTGTTATATGCCTAACTATCTCAGCGTAGTTAGGGATAAACCTTCTCAAGAAATTAATGCGCCCTAGAAATACTTGCACCTCTTTCTTATTTATGGGAAAAGCAATACTGTTTATAACCTCTACCCTCTTAGGATCTATCTTCACCCCATCTTTAGTCACGATATGGCCCAAAAGCTTTCCCTCTTCTAATGCAAATAAAGACTTTTGAGGATTCAGAGAGAGACCATACCTTCTGCATTTCTCAAAAGTTCTCCGCAGATGTTCAATGTGCTCAGCATCATTTTTTGAAAATACTGTGATATCATCAAGGTAGACCACCAGGAATTTATCCTGCTCCCCAACAAAAGCAATATCCATTGCCCTCTGAAAAGTGGCCCCTGCATTAATCAGCCCAAAAGGCATCCTGGCATACATAAATGTACCCCATGGTGTGGTGAAAGCAGTCTTCTTTTGATCCTCTGGAAGTACAGCCACCTGGTTATAACCAGAGAATCCATCCATCATTGACATCCTAGAAGATCCAACCACTTTCTGCAGAATGTGATCCATTTTAGGCAGAGGGTAATTATCCTTTAAGGATGCTCTGTTTAAATTCCTAAAATCCACACACAGCCTTATCTCTCCATTCTTCTTTCGTACAGGGACAAGGTTTGCCACCCATTCAGAGTACCTCAAAGGTACAATTATTTTGGCTTTCAGCAACTTCTTAATTTCTTTCTCAATAGAAGGCAGCAGCAAGGGATTTATTTGTCTGAGCTTCTGCTTATGGGGCTTTTCATCTGTTTTCAGTGGAATTTTGTGCTGCATAACATTGATATCAAAAGTCTTCAAGTCCTGATAGGACCATGCAAACACATCTCTATAAGACTGGAATAATTTCTGATATAGCTTTCTATATTCTCCAGGGACCTTCTTAGACAGTTTTACAATTTTGGGATCAGCCTCAGTACCCAAATTCAGGTCTTCTACCTGATTTTCCTCCACTACTTTGCCTGGCTGCAATGGGACATCATTCTTGTCAAATAATCTTTCTAAAGGCACCAGTCCTCTAGGTATTATGTTTCCCTTTAACTGCAGCACTTTGTTACCTGCCACTTTTTCTTCCCAATTGTTCTCTGAAATATCTTCAGCCTCCTCTTCTTCACAATCATCAATCTCCATATTTAAAAATTCTCCTACTGTTTCCAGGAATCTCTTCATTTGTTCTTCATCCTCAAATACCTGGCAGTGCTTGATGTTATCTGGGATTGATGGCCGATAACGTACCTCAATTTCATATCTTAAAAGAGGGTTCTGAGGTGGTCGAAATGTGCTAGCAGCGACAGCAAGGGAATCAGCCATCCTATTATGTTCTCAGGGCATGAACTGGATATTGAATGCCAAAAAGAAGTTTTCTACCATGTCCCACACTTCATTCCTATAAGCCCTTAGCCTAGGATGTTTGGTCTGACACTGATTCTTGACTTGCCTGATCACCAGTTCTGAGTCTCCCAGAACTTTTAAGTTTCGTATGTTCATATTCCTGGCTGTCTGCAATCCTAGCAGAAGTGCTTCATATTCAGACACATTATTGGTGGCTTCATATTCTAATTTGAAAGACAGTGGGATCCATTTGCCTGCAGGAGAAATCAATAGCACTCCAGCTCCATTTCCTTCTTTTGAATTTGCTCCATCAAAATGTAGTGTCCATATTCCTGCTTCCATGTTCTCTGAGGGCTGCTCATTCTTGATCTGGCAGAAGGATGGTTCATGAGCATAATCTTGATCTTCTTCCAGCATCAAGCATGAAAAATCTCCTTCCTTACTGTAGACTGGTGAATTTACAGAATTGTCAGCCTTAGTCACCATCTTGACGAATCCAGTCTCCCTGTATAACCTCCTCTCTTGGCCACCAAAAACTGGGATTGTGGCATATGTTAGATCCACCGATTTTTGTCCCCCAGGACCTTGACAGCAACATACCAAAACGAGCTGGGATGTCAGCCACCACGATGTCCATTACCACACTTTTTACTGGGATTTGGGCTAAATTGACCACCAAATCCTTGATCATCCCCAAGCATTTAACTCTTTTGGAGTCAAATGAGTAGAGGTCTTTGTATGGACGTGTGATTTTTAAACCTAGTTGTTCCATGACTGATAGAGGCATAATATTGTGGGAAGCTCCAGAATCTAGCATACAGTTATGTAATAGCAGGTCATGGATTACTAGAGACACATAGAAGGGAGGAGTAGAGGGATCTATCTCCTCGACATGTGGGCCAAAAACTACCATGGGTCTCTCTTCTTGAAGTTTGAGACTATCTGGGATGATTGGTGCTTCTGGAGGGAGCATGAAAGAGGTGACTTGAGATTGATACGCTGGTTGTTTCAACAGTTCAATCAAGGGGACTGGGATTTTGACCTTTTCAAGTTCCTTTTGCAGACTGAAAGCAGGGGGGGGCTTTTCTATCACAACCTCTTTGGGCTCTTTATTTTCAACTGGGGGCTTGACTACTTTTGACACTGGTTTGTCATTAGGGGGAGTAACTACTTTTGAAGAAGGAGGAATTTGATCATTAGATTGCAAAGGTTTATTTACAAGTTGCTTACCTTTGTCTGTGGCTTTCTGCATTGTAGTCTCCTTCTGAGCAGGTGCTTCCTCTTGGGGTAGCTCTTCTCCTTGCTCTTGGGTACGAGTCCTCTTCCTAGAAGATCTGAGATCGTATCTTCTATTAAAATGTGCTTGCATGAAATCATTAAACTGTTTACAATAATGATCAAATTCTGCTTCTTCAGTGTCTCTGGTCTTTTCTTCTTCTCGCAATGAGTATTCTTCTCCATCACTATTTGAGAAGGCAAGATTTGCATCCTCCAGTCCATAGGCAGCTTCTTCAATGGAGTCATCTACTGGACATTCCAAGTACAATGGATGTGGTACTTGATCTTGTTGTTCTTTTGATTCCCTTGGCAATATTTGCAGGAGTGGTTTCCTATACTGAGGATTGTAACCTCTGTTTGGAGCATTCTGGAAATTCCTGAAAGCTGAATTCTTGGCTTCCAATTCAAGCTTGACCATTTTCTCAACTAATTTGCTCATTTCTTCCATTTTGTCTGAGTCTCTGTCCTGACTAGAAGTAGACACCTCTTCTTTTCCCCTTCTTCTAGAATCTTGTTCAGATTTTCCTTTTAATTTACCAGTGGAGGCAAAGTTTGCTTCCAACTCTAGTGCATCTGCCTGAGCATCATCCAGAGTAGCAGGCTTTCTTTCTCTGAGAGAGAAACCAAACTCCGAATCAAAGGCTGCTACAAAAACAACTTTAGCAGCAGTTTGATGGGGTTTCATATCAGCAAGGAGACTCAGATACAACTTATTAAATCTCTTGATAAATTCTGATACTCCTTCATTGTGTCTTTTCTTTAGTGTATTGAACTCAATGAGACAATTTCCATGATCTTTTTTCTCTCCCCACTTCCTGAGAAAAGTATCTTCCATGTTATCCCACGTGGTAATAGAACGGCCAGCCAATGTCTTAAACCATTTTCGAGCTTCACCATCTAAAGATTGCACAAACAGTCTTACGACCACATCTAAATGTTCAACATTAAAGTTCTCTGCAAAGGAGCAGAAAGTCTCAAGATGTTTTTGAGCATCGATTTCATTTTCTCCATTGAATCTGGGCAAGATCTTCAGATAATCTTGGGCATATCATTTAACACTTGGGGTAATGCCAGGGGAGCATATTTATTCATCAACAAGGCTGGAACATTAGCCATTGGAGGAGGTGGAGGTAGCGCAATAGTTTGATGAGTAGGAGGAGGAAGTGGAGTATGAATAATAATAGGAATATATTCAACTGCAGCTTGAGGGGTTGAGGGGAATGAAGGTCTATCGACAGCAGATACCTCGGTTACTTCCTTGACCTCTTCAACCTCAGGAGTAGGATGAAGACTGTTTTTATTTCTGATACCCTCTCGGGGTGGACTATCTAAATAATAATAATCAGTATCTCCCATAGTGGAGTCGGGATTTGGCACTTGAGTTTCTTGAGAAGAAGAGGATGGAAAGTCTTCTCTAGACACTTCAGGAATTTGGAAACGGGCTGATTTCCTCTCCCTCCAATTTCTTTTATGTATAATCTGGTCAGGGTCAGACACTGAAGGTGTCTTTGGCTTAAACGTATCTGACCTCAGGTGTGGCTTACGAGGAGCCAAGACTGCAAATGGATATATCAAATAACAAATGTGGAGTCGCCAAGGTGAGGGATCTACAACTCTCAACTCTCCATGCTCACCTACTTGAAGAGTGAGTAAAATTTTGTTGAGGCCCAGGGATTCTGATTTTCTAAAATTCGTCCCCGGCAACGGCGCCAGAAAGATGTTGTCACTCCTAGAGACAGTCTAGAGTTGTGATAGACCAGTGCCTAGGACATCTTAGCATAGCAAGGAGCATATAATATAATGTAGGAAGTTGTCAACTTCAGCTCACATGCTATCTCCTGTAAACAGGGAAATGAAATAGAATGGGACCAAACTCTCAGAAACTAACACAGGAAAGGAGATACTGCAGAGGCAAGATGCAGACCACTAATACGAAAGCAACAGACAATTCAGAGACAATTTACTGCAAAGCGGGCCGATTCAGAAATACTTCACAGACATAAATTATCAAAAGGTGTATGTAGTGAAAGAAGTATTAAGAAGATACTAGTTAACATTGAGTTGATACCCAGATATACAATACCACCATGCATGGGCTTCCCAATCTAAGAATCCATACATGATAATAGCATTTTTAAAAGCACCCTCCCAAAGCAACTAATATAGCAGAAGTATGGTTTAGATGAGTAATGGAACAAAATATCATGCATGAGCCATATTTAAAGCGCTTGACTGATTCGAGCATGGGCATCTACTAGGATGAATCCATACCAGAAATCAGTGAGCCACTCGCATTCCAAAACATGATACAAGAAAGATGGATGAAATGAAATATTCTATTAGTCTAACACAATAAAGAGAGTTACAGACTGTGAAATACCAAAGACCAGAATCCTCTTTGACAGATAGAACTCCTCCTCACCGAGACCCCATGGGCTCTGAGCCTTCATACAAGAATCTTACAAAATGTATACAAAATGCCTTTCACTGCATAATTTTCTGATAAAATCTGGAACCCCTACAATGCGTTTCTTCATGGTTTTTATAGGAGAAACCAAAACCTAGTAAAAGAAGTAGGTGATGAACATTTAATTTGCATAATTAAAACAAAATGGCGGAAACACTTGCGCCCATGCTGCTGAATGACTATGCTGTGTTGTTCGTACTCTGTGGCCTGCTAACTGGAAAGAAAACTCTGTTGAAATAAAGCCTTGAGGACATTGTTTTCTGTGTGTAGATCTTTCGAATGACGTGCAGGATCTTCAATTTGGTACTATGCTTCAAAAGGCTAGGACAAGGCCCCTAAAATCTTCAGCTAACTGCCTTTAATTCTCTGCTGATCACTGATATTCTTTATCTGCTCCATTGATATCTCCATCTGTGAAATCGGCGCCTTGAATGTCCCTGCAGGGTTTGACAAATTTGGACCCTGCCTCTTAAATTGGAGTCTTGTCGATTTGGCTTCCGAGGACTTTCTTCATAATTCTGCTCTAAAAAACGGTCCTTTGACGTGTGCTCGGCTCTTGTAATGGATGCTGCAAATTATGATAATTCTCCGCCGCTGTCAACCTGCAAAACACACAAAACTGTGAAGAAAACAAATGCATGGGGGACGGCAATGCAATGGAAGCGACTGTGTAACAGAGCGACGTGATGAAGTGGCGGAAACATGCAGGGTGGTGACGAGGAAAATGCAGTGGAAATAATGGCAGAAGGACCGGCCAGAGTTTGTAATGCGAAACAATAAAATAAACATATGAATGTAATGTATAAATGGCGGAGGGGAGAAATTCGATAAACACGTGGGATGATGACGTGGAGGAAGACCGGGTCAACAGCGGGGGTGATGAAATCTTGGCCGTCCGATCTCAGTAGGAGATCAACGGTTGAAAAGAGCGTCGGGGACGATGGACAGTGGGCCCGGGGTGTGATTTGCCTGCATTAAATCCCGTGCAAGCTTTGGAGTGCGATGACCGTCGAATGAAGGCTCTCAGATCGGACGGCTGTGATGAATATCGATGCACGTCTTTGTCCGAACAATATCGCGCGATGGAGGGCGGTATTCAGGCCGTACGCGAGGACACGTGGTGAGCGCTGTATGGAATCGTTGGCCCAAGGAGAATTACCACTTACCGCCGAAAGGCGGTGCGATACATACCACCCGGTTTTGAACAGTGTTTTGGGCGCGGGGACCACCAGGACCGGCGGGCTGCGAACCGTAGATTTCACAGTTTGATTGGATGGCTGAGATGCGGTTTTGGACGATGAATGGAGGATCGCGAATGCCGTTCGATCTGCACAAATCAACGGCCGAGGGCGCGCCCGATATACATACGTGATAAGCGACTCCGGTTTTAGCACTCGGTCTGGTGCCCAGGTTACATGGAGGAAAAGACGAAGGGGCTAGGGTCGCAGGAGCTACGCCTCAAATATTTCAAATATGGGTTTTCAGCCATTTATAATGAGTTTTGGAGGCGTGAAATGGCAACGATAGACACAAAAATGATCTTCTAAGGCCGAAAGAGGGGGTTTGATATATTTAAGCCGGATTGCCTGTGAAAATTTTATGGGAAGCGGATTATGATCATTATTGAAGCTGATTATGATCAACACCACATAATATATATTTTAACATGTTTCGGTCATCCGAAATCCACGACATCCTTAAGCGGTGGTATGACCTTAGTGTGGCTTTACCTCCGCTAACCAACAAATCTTGGAATTTTTGACAGCGAATTTCTTGAAACCCAGATGGCAATTTACGCCTAGGTTGAATTTATGCTAAGGTTGAATTCAGTTTTAGAGGGCTTTCGATCCTGTTTGAATCATATCGGCTGAAGGCGGCTATTATCGAGCTTAATAAGCGGCAATCGGAAAGCAATGGATCGTCAAATGGAAGGTTAACATATTGCTTTACTATGAATTACCACACTCCTTCTGTGAGAAGGATTCTCTGTCACGCCACTGCCACTACCAGCGAAACCGACAACATCTGCATGGTAGACTCAGATCAAGATACATCTGGCATGCTAACCACAAAGCTCCCAAAACACTCAAGGAGCTCATTTCATGTCGTGTTTAATCGAGGAAAGACAGGTCATCTACAAAGGGAATACAGCAGAAAATGAACTCTTCTATTGCACCATTAAGTAATTCAGTCGACGATTCACAGGTTGGAGACCAAGAAACTGGAAGAGCATTTTCAAAGGGTGGTATTGGTGGAGGTGTTGATGAAGGTTTGAAGAGGGCACATTTAGTTTTTCGTGAGATTCTGTCTGAAATATTTTCTTTACAGGTTCTGTGCCTCTAAAGTTTAAAATTTTTCTATTCTTGTGATATTAAATTGGTATTACTCTCTGCTTAAAAGATTTTCATATTTGTACTTCATTGTTAATATTGTAGGTGTTTGGATTTGTGATCAGTGAGATTGATGGAGTTAATCCCAAATGGAGGACGGCGTAGATTTTGGTGAATTTTTGGCATCCTCAAGCAATGAAACAACATGCACAACATCCATTGCGCTGGATTTATGAACTATTAAATTACAATCAAAATTATTATAGCACAGTTGCCCTATTTATCTAATTATACTTGATGGATTATATTGCGGGAAATTGTTACAGTATTTGTTATTATCTTTATGTATGTTTAACTATCTGGTTGCACACTATACGCGGAATTTAATTGAAATCCTAGTCGTTTTCTTTAATTTTTAACTATTGGATGAAATCGATGTATTGAAGGGTTATATGGATTTATGCGTTCACACCTACAGCGCTGGAAGTACAGTTTAAACAAAAGCCTCATGCTTAACTACAGGTCCGAAAGTTGAACAAAGCTCTGATCCGTATTAATGTTTGTCCTCTTTAAATTTGGAACAACCAGAAACTGCAGCAGCTTATAAATGAATTTTGAATTTTTATGGGCCTATAAGGTCGGAAAGGGTTTGAAACACCCTCTGATACCATATGTAGAGACCCTGTGTTTTAATTTCCTAAATTTTACACTTAATTTCAGAGTTTTGTTGGAGAGGGACTTAGCTAAATCGACCAACAGGGTAATCACTGCTACAGTTATCAACCTTTTAATGAATACATTCTAAGACATCCTTTCAGCACGAATGAATCTAAACATATATAAATATAAGTCAGCAGTAATACGATTTGATGCAAATCAGTAATGAAATTTCAATTTTTTCATAAGGAACTAATCGAAACATGGGAAAATACCTAGAGTACAGCTGATGGTTTTAATGGTGGTTCTCCTCCTGTGATGCTGTGGACAGTTGAACAGTTCACCGAAACAATCAAATCCTCCCAGCCAATCCAGGAACAATCCCAGACCCAGAGGATGTCTCCTCTGCCCCCGTGCCCAGATTTCCAAGAAAAACAGAGACTCCCTCTCAGCACAAATCCTTTCTTCTCATAATATCACTTGGTAATCAGCCCAAGTTCACCAGACCCCCTCCCTCCTTCAAATCAACTTTCTTATATAAATTTCTCCACCGCAATACATCCTACCCCCACCGCCTCTTCTCCATCAAGATAAGGTCTTCTTAAAGGAAGGTACGAATGTCATTTAAGGAGATGTGATTGTTATTAAAGAGGAGGTGTGATCTTTATGGTTATCCAATCTGTTTAGGAGTATACGGCTTGACTTTAGAGTACCTTTATGACTAAGGCTTATGTTGGAATATTTAACTTAACTATGTATATATATTTTAATTAAATTAAGTTTATTTTCTATTTTTTTATTAGTCCTTTTCATATAATGTATACTTAATTAATATGAATATTAATCTGGAATCATAATATTAATCTCTAACTCAGGTAATCTTGATATTAGTGGTTAGGTGTACTAGTGTGATGTGTGCGAGATAGGCAGGTGTAGCTATCAAATGCCTATACCGTACACACGCTAATATCATTGTGTATAACTCGGGAACGGGTTGTTACAAGACTTTTGTAGAATGATAAGTTACTCTTTGAAAAATGGTTGTATGGGAGGAGGGATCAACTCGTCTTTCTTGCCTTAATTTCCAAAGAAAACAATCCCTCCTCCTTCCGAAGATTCTAGCCCATATCATTATGAAAAGTCTCCTATAAAATTATTTCCAAACTTCTTGCTGAAAGATTAAAAAAGCTCCTCTCAGTTGTCATATCTAAAAACCAAGGAGGTTTTGTCCCCGGGAGACAAACCTTTGATAACATTATTCTTGTCCAGGAAGCGATCTTTTCCGGTAGAGAAAGAGGGGACAAGGAAATGGCCATCAAACTAGACATGGCCAATGCCTTTGACAGAGTCAGGCACAACCTTTTTTTTTAAGTATTGAGTAAATTGGGATTCGGCAACACTTTTATCAAATGGATTTCCATTTACATCAGTCCTCGGATTGCTCCCCTAGTTAATGGTAAAGTTACTAGCTTCTTCCTTGCTTCTCATGGTCTTCATAAAGGATGTCCTTTATCTCCCTTTCTCTACACCCTGGTAGTTGATCCCTTGAGAAAAAGACTTGAATATGAACGCAGCTCAGGTCGCCTTCCTAGTCTCAACTTCACTCCAGCTATTAAAAGTGCCAACCATTCCCAAGTTTTCGAAGATACTATTCTTGGGGGAGCCTCGATGGCCATTGCAAGAAGATTCAATTGGTCCTAGATCACTTCCTCGCTACCACAAGAGGTCTAGCTGACTAATCCAAGTCACAGATTTATACATGGAACATTTTGGTGGTCAAGCATCCCCAAATTGGTGCGACTTTTGGCTTCAGCACAATTGAAGGTTGCGAAGATTTCAAATACCTTGGGATCCCTATCTGCTTAAATACTCTTTCTCCACAAGCTTGGCTCTTTGTCCTGTTGAAGATTAAAAACAAACTTGAATCCTGGGGCGCCTGATGGCTCCCTTTTGCTAGCCGCATAGTTCTCATTAAATTTGTTCTATTAGCCATTCCTTTGTCTCAATTGTCTGCTTTGTTGGCACCTCCATATATCTTGCAGGCTTTGGGAAAGGTTATTCGCAAGTTCCTTTTGGGAGGAAGCAAAGTTTGTTCCAAAAAATTCCACTTGATCAATTGGACTACCGTTCAAGCCCCTCAAGATCACAGAGGTTTGGAGATCAAGTACCCAGTCCTCATGAACCAGGCAATGGAAGCTAAACTTGCCTGGAAAATGAAAACAAACAAGGACTCTTGGTGGGTCCAAGTTCTTACCAATAAATATCTGTGATCTAGCACTAGGAACAGACTTGAACCACCCTCCTCTCTGAGAACTTGCTTGCCTGCTTGGAGACTCATCTCTGCATCATTTGATTTGATTAAAAACTATCTCAGCTAGACCCCAGGTAATGGTTCCAATATTCGTCTATGGTTCGACTCAATCATGAACCGTCCTACTCTCCAAGAATGTGAAACCCTCAAGCCACTTCAACATCATCTATCAAATCAAGGGATCTCTACATTAGCCCAAATATGTAACTGGAATAGTGCAGGCATCTGGTCAGGATGGTTTCTTGATGATGTCCCCTCCAACCTCTCCAACCTCGTGGATATGCTCAAAGTCAAACTGTCGAGTTGCGCTCCAATCGATCGTCAAGTTGAAGATAAGCTGGGACAGAAATCTCATGTGTACACAGTCAAAGTGGGATATGAAGAATTACTATTCTAAGTTCTTTGAGCAAATCCCATCCAAATCATCCATCTAGAGAAAGCTCTGGTTAAGTCATGCCATACCCAAAGTCAATTCTTTTTGTTGGATCCTACTCCACAGGAATATCCTAACATCTGAAAATATCAAAAGGAGAGGGATAAGTGAACCATCATGCTGCCCCTTTCTACTTGCAGGAAGAGTCTATCCCTCACTTGTTTTTATACTGTCCCTACTCTTTTCAAGTTTGGGCAGTTGTTCTGGGTCCCTTATTTTCCCACTTGAATATGCACAATGATATCTCTGATCTCATTACAAGTTGGCACAAACATTATGCTGGAACCTTTTCTGGCAAGCCTAGTTTTAAATGGATCTGGACCTCTCTTCCAAAGTTCGTCTGTTGGCAGATCTGGCTTGCTAGAAACAGTGTAACCTTCAAAAATGTCTCAATCCCTGCCAAGATTACAATTGCTAAAGCTATCTCCTTATGTGTGGAAACTAATAGAGTGAAATTATAAGATTGAGATCCTCTTCTGGATTGTCAAGAAAGACAATTGATGGATTTGCTTGTGGATCCGTTGGCTCATCTTCCTTCTTCTACCCTCTCAAATCATCCAGCTAATGTGAATTGGAAGCTTTGCCTCACGGATGCAAAATTTGATGACTAGAGAATTCGGCAAAAGAATTGGATCCTCTTTTTCGATGGAGCTTCTAAAAAGAATCTAGGGGTGGCAGGATGGGGAGGAATTCTCTTAAATCCCGATGGAAATCCAGAAGTAAAGTTTGCTTGGGGACTAGGTCAAAGAACGAATAATCTTGCTGAAATGTATGGACTCCACTTTGTCCTCTAGCTGGCCAAAGATAGTGACATCTCTTCCATTGTCATCTTGGGGGATTCCCTCATCATAATCCAACACTTCAATCAGGCCCTCTTCCTGAGAATAATCTCCTCTCGCTTCTCATCAGAAGAATCAATTGCATCCTTCAATCATTTTGACATAAGATCTATTATCACATCCTTCATAGCCAAAACAAAGAAGCTGATGCTCAAACCAACCTCGCCTATCAACTAGAAGAAGGTCAATGTGATGTCAAAGGCCCCCTTAGTTGGAAGGTTATTCCATGACAATTTCAAATGATGTTCTTAGCTCCTCCCCTCTAAATAGAAACGATGCTTGGAAAATGGCATGGATTAATTTGATCAAATTTCATCGCAAAGAAAATGGTGAAGGCCTCCCTCTCTGTTAGCTCTGGACTCTTCTTCATTTATGTAAATCGAGGGCACAATTTGCCTAAGAACGAGGCTGAGGAATTAAAATCTTTCCAGACAAAAGATTGGGAAGTTTCAATTACAATTGCATAGGTTGCAAATTATGTTCGAACGTGTATTTTGTCGCCCCACACTCTCAGTGAAGTAGCTCCAGTGAATAGGAAGGGATATTGGCAAGGTTCTTTGGTCTTATTCTCAACTTCCATAATTGGGCTCACTCCTCAAACGTATCTTTGTCTGCTCCTTTGCTTTCTCTTAGTGTGTTGTGTCTCACCAGGACTTGTTGTTCGAAGAGCCTTCTCCTTGCACTTTTCATCTCCTCCTCAAGGCGTCCTTGGATCTCTTCACAGTCTTGGATATAAGTACACAATGGAAAATCAGGTTGCTCCCTCCTCCATCACTGGCTTTGATAGCTTCACTCCATGTAACCTTTACCCGCATCTCCCAGTGGATAGGAATGAGGAAATCAGTGATCTCTGTCAACCGATTAGCCAACAGTCAGCCAAAATTCTCATCTTGACAGAGGAAGTCCAGAATCAACAATTCATAATTAACCAGCTGAAAGTTGAGATGGATTGGATTCGCCGCCAACTTGTAGACCTGTAGTATCAAAGAAATACAGAGGACAAAAGAAGCACGACCAGTAATGCGCTTGGTGGCCCCTCGAACAAGATGTCCATTGACCTCCTACATAAGCTATGCTTGCTCCATGTAAATGCATTTTGTTATGGGGCCAGTTTTATTGAGCCTACAACAGTAGTTGTTTTTGTTTTAGCTCTAAGTATGATTGTAGCAAAGTCTTGATGTAAATCTTGAATTTCCTCTCATGACCCTTCTTGAAAATATTGTATTTCTGAACAGAATGTAAAATTCCCTGAGTATTTTGCTGCGACTGGGAATAGAATTAATAGAAAATCCTTCTCATTTTGTCAAAAAAAACATGGATCTACACTGGTGGAATAGTGTTTCAGTAGTGTTGGTTTTTGGAGTGAATTTACATTCGTAAATATTGACTGATGCGTAGGGCATCTCAACATTAGATGCCGCATAGAAATTCCTCTTGCATTGAATAAATTCTCCCTTCTTGATGTTTTTTAGATGGTGTCAACTTACAAGATTTGCTGCTTTGATTGTACAATTTTGTTCCCATGCTATGATAGGTTATTTACTTCTTTTAGCTACACAAAGATTGAAGACATATAACAGAGGTTCATGGTTGTCATTTATGATGTCAATGTCATATGTTAAATTCCTCTTTATATTTGGTGGCATCACAATCCCATATATTTTAGTATTTTACTCTTTCAAGAACATACTTTTTCAAATCAATATAACGTGTGTACCATTAGGGCATATCCACTGCATCCTTTGCATTTCCTGTAACTTTGAGGCAAGGTGACAATGCAGAAATGTTCCTGAGCCATCCCCATATGCAAGGAACATATCGGAGGTGTCACCAAGCTGTCTGTTGTGTAAACGGCGCATCTTGATTCTTGAGATGTTGGGATGTCTTGGTGTCAACTAGTGTTGCAAACATCAGCGAAAAATCGGCAACATTGCAATTTTTTCCAGCTGCTGAAAAATCGTCATGTAAAAATCTCAAATTTTTCCTTTGGAGATTTTTTCCGATTTCTTCCCGATTTTCGCTGATTTTTTCCAATTTATAAAAAATGAATATATTTTGTGTTTTTTAATGTGTCGCGATTTGCATATTTTTGCCGATTTTTCCCTGATGTTTGCTGAAAAGATGTTTTCTCGACCCTTGCCGATTTTTTGTCGATGCCGATTTTTTCAACACTAGTGTCAACTATGGTGGGGCCACCCTCTACCAATTTAAAGATGTAATTTTAATTATTATTTTTATTTGCTTCTTGACGAGGGTTCTCTAATGGACTATTTAAGCTTATCAATCCATCTTGAAACCCTCCAAAACGAATTTTGTGAAGAGCAAAAGGCAGGAAGATGAGAAGTTGTTATTAGATCCACCACCCCTGTGTGTAGGTTCCATAGATCTATAGATCTGATTTGGATCTGGATCCACCGAGATCCATCCAAGGTCCTTCATGTAAGCAGATACCTTGGAGAAGGAAACAAATCCTGAGTCCTCCATGAAATGGATTTTGTGGAAAATGAAAGGAATCCCCAAAGTTCCAATTCTGTTTTGACCCACCAATCCTCCAAAATATAAATTTTAATGGAAAAAATCCAAAAATCCTAAGTATCGAAAGGTTGAAACCATAAATCCCATTCCTGTTAAAGGTCTGATCTATCCTTATTTCAAGATTTTCTCTCGATGTCAAATTTATCAAGGTTTGCTCTCAAAGTTTAATTTATCATTATGGTTAAGGTTTGTTGTTACCCATTTCACCCATATTTCACCCAATGTGCTATGTTTTAACCATTTCATCCACATTGTTATTTACTCCTAACATAACCTTCAAGAAAAACACTTTATTCATTGCCTAACATGGAGATGTTGATGTGGCTCACAAAAACATTGTTACGACCTACTTCATGCTCATAGAAACATCATCTTCAAAATTATCAATTATTAATGATCAATGATGGTTATAACTTATCAAATTTTTTATTATCATTTATAGTACGTGGATGGCCAAACAATGCATTGCATGTAGATATCCTTGACATCAAATCAAGAACGAAGAGATTCAAAATTTTGAACACAACAATCCACCTTCAAACAAGAGACAGCTACATACATTAACTAGTGGGAAAAGGTTGTTCAAGAAAGGATAAGACCCTTACAATAGCAACAGTTGAGGAAGTGGTAGAGGCCAAGATCATAGAGGAGCACACCAGGTAGGCTTTGAAGCTGAACCTGAAGGTGAGGAAGCTCCCTTCACCCTCTCCATCATTAAGACCCGGGCAGGTTTGATCCATGTTTCTCTTCAATACCCTCAATCTCCTTGATATCACCCTTGAGACATCCTCGCTCAAATCCAACTCCATGCTTTTCCTCTAATTCAAGTCTATTGGGGATGAGCTTTGAGCTTCTTCGAGCCAAGAAAATGTTGTTCTCCCCTCCCAGTAGGATATTCCTCATCAAGGATCTCACTCGATCCCGAGTTAAGAAGCTTGAATGCTCTAGGGAGTAGGTTATAGCAGCACAGCAAGCAAGGAAATGGGAAATCATCAAAGGTATCAAGGTCATCATCTAGGATTCTCTACCTCCTAAATAGTCTCGTCCAAGGTCCTCTAAATGATGGGCCGAGCGTAAGAGGAAATAAGGCTTAGGTATTTCAGTAGGGTGTTGGAATTGCAATGGGGCATTTTAATCACTATAAACAATTGTCTATGATGCCATTGATTCACCAAATATCCTATTTATCACTAAGACCCTTGCAAGCCTTGTCCAGCCACTCCCAGACATAGCAAGTTACCACGGGCTTTTAATTTGCAGGCAAGGACTAGGTGCTCCAATATGTCAGAGGGTCAAATGGGGTTGCTTGTCTAACCAAGGACTCTCTTTGAGGGAGGGTTTATATGGTTGCTTCGAATAACTTTTCTAGGTTACTTTCAGTGAACTAATAACTATTAAGTGCGACAATGCTAGTGCAATAAGCATCTCAAAAAATCCAGTGCTTCATTCTAAGACTAAACACATCCCTATAAAGTATAACTTCCTCAGAGAACAAGTGGTTGAGCAAATAGTGAAGTTGGAAAACATATCAACAAGAGAGAAGATCGCAGATATATTTACAAAGCCACTAGCAAGAGAACCATTCAAATATCTAAGGAGAAAATTAGGGATAGTTCCTGCTCGCTCTTCCCATTAGCTTGACTTCAAAGAGGAGCCTCAAAGCACTATAGAGAATATGAAAAAGAAGGAACTATCTAAGGGGGAGACTCTACAAAAACAGCATGAATAAAGACCAGTTTGTACCTGCATCAGGCCATCTTCATCATGAAGGATACTATCACCTCAGTCCATCATTCAGAAGTTTATCCTTGAGTACAAAATTTTGTGCAAAAATGTATATATGACAAGTAAATAAGCATGTTCAAAATGCATGTGATTTATCTAAACATTTGCATACCCAATGAAAGCATTTTGAATATGAGTCTAGCTCAAACTTCAAAGTATACTATCGCATAATTAGAATTCCTCAATATACTTCAGCTTCAATGACTCTAAATATGTATGACCTATGCATCAAATTACGTTATATTACTTATGTATTCATTTGATACTCTCTAAACTTTGAAGAATGCAAAGCAAGAAACTCGTTCAAATATATAAAGTGAAAGCAAACGTGATGACTTCAAGCCAAGAGGAGAAGAATCTATATATCTTTATGTTTGGAATCTATATATCTTTATGTCTAGTTTCTAGAAGTCTTCATGATGAAGTGTCATGTGATTGACATCTAAAGCATATTCATTGCAGACCATAGAATCTATATATCTTTATGTCTGGAACTAAGTTGCACGAAACGGGGAAACAGAAACGAGTTTCCGAAACGGGGTACTATATGAAACGCGACCTCCCCAAATTTTGGAAACGGGGAAACACGATATATATATATATATATATATATATATGTTGCATGGGTTCCCGAACTCAGGGGTGGGGTTCTCGAACCCAAGAACTGGATTTGGGTATGGGTTCTTCCGAAACGAACCCATAAGAATCGAGTTCTTTGTTAAAAAAATTTGGGTGCTTTTGACGTTTAGGGTACTTAGAACCCCAAAATTGGGTTCTTTAGGGTTCTTTGTTGAACAATTTTTTAAATGAAAATTTAAATATAAAAAAATTATGGAAATTCAAAAGGTGAATACATAACTCGTAAAACCTAAAATTGCTTCACTCTTCGACGACGACATTCCGTTTGAGACAACAACCATTCGGTTTCACTATTGAGACGACGAGCATTCCCTAGTGTGTTTGGGGCATTCGCTGGTGTGTGTGCCGGTGACTGGAGGTTCCCACATAGACGCAATCCACAAAGATGCAATCCCTGCTTGAAGATTCACAAGTAGCTCTTGAAGATTCACCGTGTGGCAAGAATTAATTCTAATTTCTGTGTTCAAACTTCAATATTTGCATAAAAAAAATTTGTAAATTAAAATTTAATTCTAAATAGTAAATCGACCCATGATGTCAAAGATGGGAAAGCTTCCTTATGACGAGTATTAGAATCTTGAATAAAACACAATAAACAGTCTACTGCCATATACTGTGATTCCAAACTCTTGTTTTTCTACTATAATCTCCAAATTTTCTCATGGCCAACCGACATCACTTGCTTTTCTAATCACTCTTTTAACTATGTTTTTTTTTTTACATTTTTTGCCAAGAATGTAACTTTTGGCCTTCTCTTTCCCTACCATAGTTTTGAGCGAAATTGGCTTGGGGTCAGATTTACAAGTATGTGTAAACTTCAATTTTTACTTGATATCAAACTAGAAATTTTGAAATTTCAATGTAAATGTTGAATGTTCAATGATGTGCATGTTTAAACCTTTAAAGTTTAAATCATAAATATTTTAGTTATACAAATTCACACACACACACACACACATATACCTGACGAACCCACGCACTCTGTTTCAAAAAATGATGCACCCGTCCCCATCCCCGTTCCCGTCCCCGTCCCCACGTTTCCTGGCAACATATATATATATATATATTAGAATTTAGGACATTTAATAACTGTTATGTGAAATCATAAAACATACATGATAAATTATAATTTATTACATTCAAAGCATAAACTATTACATCACAAAAGACACTTTCAACAATTAAAAAAATAATAAAACACACACAACCAAAAATAAATAAATATAAACAAGTTAAATCGACGAAAACGCGGTCGTACGACCTGGAAACGTGTTTCCGGCCATACTGGGCACGTTTCCCCAACGAGAAACGGCCCAGTACGGCCGGAAACGCGTTTCCGTTTCGCTTCTGGGCTGAAACGAGGGTTGGCCCCATGTTTCCTGCAACATAGGTCTGGAATCTATATATCTTTATTTCTAGTTTCTAGAAGTCTTCATCATGAAGTGTCATGTGATCGACATCTAAACCATATTCATTGCAAACCATATTCTTTACAGCTACAGAGGTAAAGTTATCATGCTCTAAAACTTCATAAATGCAGAAGTCCAGCACATATTATATGTCTAGCGCAAAATAATTTCAAAGACATCTACTATGACAAGGATAGAGCAAGTACTATATGACAAGCAATCGACTATATCAAAAATATGCTAGTCATAAAATGAAGAGCCATAGTCTCACAAGGATATGAGCATAGCATCAATTCATTATGACCCTATTACTATGAGATATTCCTACATCAATCTCAACAATGTGGCCAATTCGAAGTCTTGTACCAAAGCTCTCAGCATAGATCATGTCGCAATACACAGAGAACATTATGGATGGAGAACATTAATACAATGCACAGATCAACTAGAATACTCAGCGCATAATTTTAATGCAAAAGTCTAAAGAAAAAATTTAATGCAAAGTTCAATACAAACTTCTAATCTTGTTGCAAAAATTAACCATCAAAGACCAGAGACAATATACAAAAATCTAGTACTCAAAGAGCTAACAAGAAGGAAATCAAACACTGAGATCTTGAAAAGTTGCAAATGAAAATTAGCATCAATGGTAGTCTGACATAGAGACTTAACTCGGAATCCATCTTGTTGCAATAGCAATCAAACTGACGCCTAGCCAAGCATTGAATTCTAGTATCCAATGAAGCCTAGCATTCAGAGACACACCAGCAGAGACCACTAAGAGAAAAGCCCTGAACTATGTAATATTTTGTTAATTTGAGAGCTCGGGGACAAATTCCCTCCATTGAACAACCTTACTCATTAAGAAAGACCCCTCCTAGCCCTTGGAAGAATTTAATTTGGTTAAGTATATAATTCTAATATGGAAACCCAAATCTGCACAAAAGGATAGGCCTGCCCAAAAGAGAATTTGGACACCCTTGGATGGTTATAAATACAAGTGACCTCAACCTCATTTGGACATCATCATCAAGTATTATCTTCTTCTCTCTTCTTTGGTTTGGCTCGCACAGGTCTAAAGTTGGTTTGCGAAAGTTGGTTCGCACGAGTCTGAAATTGCAAGGTCCAAAGCTCGCACGTGTGATTAGGGTTTATGGTTCACAACCGCAGGGTTGCCAGAGGAAATTTTCAGCTACAACCACATGCACGCAATTCTATCTATGCAGTTGGCGTGTTTCAACCACAAGCACGTACACTCTCTCCGTAGTTGACCGCAAGATAAAATGTTATCTCTAATCAGTACTATTGTTGTGTTCATATCTTGGAAATGTTTGGTTGATTTCGCTAGATAGTCTTGTGGATAAAGAATTGGACTATTGTACTCTCTCTTTGCTAAAACATGCAATGACAATCTAATAAGAAGAAGAATTTGAAAGTGTTTTCCCCCTTGTGGGGTTTTGCCTTGGTCTCCGACCAATCCTGGTGTCTCTATGTGCAAATGCTTTTCTTCTATTTTTCCTTTATGTTCGGTTGCATTGATGATAATCTAAGAAACCGGATTCGTAGGGTGGGGCCAACGAGTCCCGAATTCGTCGTGTCGGACACGACACGTACAGATTCGGATTCTTTTCGCCGGTTTCGATCGTGTTCGTACAAGACACGTCGAATCCCGATCGTGTCTTGTACGAACACGATCGAATCCCATACAGCTGGATTCGAACAATGAAAAAGTGCGTTGCTTAAGTTATAAAAGTGGGGTTTCTCTCATTCTTTCTCACAGTTGTTAGTTTGTGAAGTGAGCAAGGAGCAAGGGTTTGCAAAGGGGAAAGGGAATGTTTTCAAAGAGATTCGAGCATCCAGTAAGTGCACTGTCTCGCTATGTTTTTGCATTTAGTTTGTTGTTAGTGTTTGCATGTGCATATGTTTTATATATTTGGTCATTTTTGTTTATTTTTTACAGTATTCATGGCTCAATCAAGGGAAGTAAGGCAGGGGCAAAGAAAGGGGAAGAATGCCCCCATTGGAGATCAGGGTCTGCAAGTATTCCATCTATTGGAAGTGGGGTTGCAACAGCAGCTTCAAATGTTCAAGGAAAACAAACTCATGACCCCAAATACCCATTGTGGAAATATGTGACAAGAGAGGCAGGGCCAGGCAGCAAGGCAAAGGGAAGAGGCAATGTTTCATGGAAATGCAATTTTTGCAACTTCCATTTCACTAAAACATATTTCCGTGTGAAAGCTCATTTGTTGGCTTTGCTAGGTTGTGGCATTTCAGCTTGTACAGTAATTGAATCGCCACAGAGGAAGGAATTGGAGAAAGAGACATTTTTTGGTCCGGCAACTGTGGCATCATAATCAAAACAAAACAAGAATTATGACCCCCTTCCATTCTTAAGGAAAAGCAGCAACAAGTTCCCTTTTGAGAATTTTAGTAGGGGACAATTAGCAAAGAGAAAGGAAACTGCACTTGATCCAATGGAAAATATTTTTCAAAAAGAGAAGAGGGAAGATCTTGATCTCACCATTGCATTTTTTTTCTATTAGAACTTTATATCCTTTAATGTTGCATGGTCACCTCTATTTATTGAGATGTGTCGAGCTCTTAGTCATGGGGCTCCATCAGGGTATGTGCCTCCTGGGTCAGAGAAGCTTAGAACCACATTGTTGACAAAGGCAAAGAAAGAGGTGGACAAAATGCTTGAGCCTATTAAATCAGCATGGCCAACATCTAGAGTTAGCTGTAATATTCCTACTTAGCCTAAGCTAAGAGGAATATACATTTTTGTTTCAATTTCTGTTGCATGAATAAATGAATAAAGGAGGACATGTAAAACTCCTGAAAACAATGAATAAATCAATGCCTATGTGAACAGGGATAAATCTGGAACATGTAAATGTAATATCCCGTTTCGGGGATATCTCTAAAACACAAGCAAACTCCAACCAGAGATGGACTGGGAGGGCGTTTACCAGATATTTCACCTCTATGAAGAGGGTGAGATCTGGAGGCTACCTGGCCCTTTCCAGACTCTGTCTAAGAGTATGAGATGAACACACCAAGTGGTATAGAACTAGAATGCCCGAAAATACATAAAGATAGCAGTAAAACAGACATACAATAGCATAGATAGAATGTACGACAAATCATCCAGAAATATAGAGAGAAGATGCTAAGCCATTTTATTATACTGAGAAATATAATGAAGTACAATAGGTGATCAGAGTGACGGCACCTAGACTTGCTCAAGGCAAGTGAAGAAATACTCTCAGAATATCAAGAAATGGTTGATCTCTAAATTGCGTCCCAGCTGCTGGAAAACTGCCGTGTAGCTGCTACTGCTGAACTGAACTGATGACTTGGGGCTGATCCCCTCGCCGGAATGCGATGAAAATCTGAAATCCACCTCTACTCATCAACCACAGCAAAACCCAGAAATCATATCTGAAATGGCTGACCCTCGAAAAGCACCCCCTTGGTGAATTACGCTATCCTCCAAGGCTCTGCGCAGAGGCTAAATAGGAACCACTGAAATGCAGCCTCAACTCCACCAAAATCCTCCCAAAGGCAAAGGCTGATCCTCTGCTCAATATCCAAGCTCAAAACCCCTGCAAGAAAGACAATCCGGAGCTCCCCTCGAATGGACTGTGTCCTCCCTCTCAAGACTGCGCAGTCTCTGAATGCCCAGCTCCACCAGAAAACCCAAACATCAATCCTCCCACAAAATGCTGAAGAAAATACCTTGCCCGAGCAGGCACTCGAAGTCCCTCGGGGCTAAGGGCGAGATCTCCGATCGGAGACACTCAACGCACTAAACAGTGCTGCAGACAAGCTAAACAGCCAGCGTGCTCAAGTCGTCGAAACGACCAGCACAATATCATCAACAACGAATGATCAAAATGAGGAGGCTCTCCCCTCTATATAGCGTGAGCCCCTCTCAACCCTAAGGCTCACCTCCTCCAACGTTGCCACGTGCTCCCTCTTGGCCTGCACAGTCCCTCCATGTGTCTACGTGGGCCCCCTCTCTGCGTGGTCTCTTGGCCCCCTTGGCTCACTTAAGTTACAACGTTGTGCCACTAGGGAGTGAACTTTTATTTCTAAAGTGAGTTATGTCTTCTTTACTCACCTTTTTATCGATGAATAAACTATAGACGACAAAATTGAGCAAAATCGAATATTCCAATTAGCCATAACTAATTAGGAATATTACAATCTCCCCCGGCAAAATGTTGTTTGTCCTCAAGCAACTGAAGTGATGGATGCTGCAAAATTTTCTCACTCTCCCAAGTGGCATCCTCATCCAGCGAATTCTTCCACCTCACCAAGAATTCCCGAACTGTCCTGCTCCGTAGCTGCCTCTCCCTAGTATCAATAATAGCCTCTGGCTACAACACCAAAAGCCCCTCATCATCCATGGGTGGTAGCTCATCTGTCACTGTCACCTGCTGTCCCAGTGCCTTCTTCAAGCATGATACATGAAAAATGTTATGAATCTTGCTGCCTTGGGGCAACTCCAACTCATATGCAACCTATCCAATCTTGTGTATCACCTTGTATGGCCCGTAAAAGCAGGGCTTGAGCTTTTCAGCTCCCTTCTGCTTCAGTGACGACTGTCGGTATGGCTGTAATCGTAGGTAGACCAAGTCCCCTACCTCAAACTGTCTCTCCACCTGACCCCTGTCAGCATACAGCTTCTGTTGGTTTTGCGCTGTTGCTATATTGTCCTTGAGAGCTCGAAGAATATCCTGACTCTCTTGGATCCAAATCTTGGCTCTTGGAGCCTTGCTAGGACCAAACATCACATCAGCAAAAGATAAGGAATGATACCCATACAAAGCATAGAATGGTGACATACCAATGGACATGTGATGTGTAGTGTTGTAACAGTACTCCCCCAGATGCAACCACTTCAACCATGCTCGCTGCTGCCCACTGACATAGTTACACACATAGCCCTCCAGCCACTTGTTAACTATCTCCGTCTGTCCATCTGTCTGTGGGTGATAACTGGTACTCGGTGTCAACTCCGTCCCCACCAACCGGAAAAGCTCCTACCAAAATCCGCCCATGAAGCCGTTGTCCCTGTCACTGATGATGGTCTTAGGAAGACCATGTAGCTTGAAAACCTCTCTGAAGAACAACTCAGCCACTTGTGCTGTTGTGTAGTGCGCGGATATGGCGAAAAAATGCGCATACTTTGTCAGTCGATCAACGACGACAAAGATACAATCCTTGCCCTGCACCATGGGCAACCCTGTGATGAAGTCCATCGAGATACTCTCCCATTTCCCCTCCGAAATGGGAAGAGGCTGCAATAATCCTGCGGGATGGCTCATCTCCCCCTTGTTCCTCTGGCAAACATCGCACTCCCTGATGTGCTGGAGTACGTCCTCCTTGAGGCCCTTCCATGAGAACCTCTCTCTAATGGCCCTGTAGGTTTTAGTAAACCCCTGATGGCCAACCAATGGTGAATCATTTGATGCCTGAAGTATCTTCTTCTTGAGCTGAGATCCCTCAATCAAGAAGATCCGGTCCCTGTAGTAGATGATCTCATCGACCACCCTGTACCTGTCATCCGCCACCTGTCCATCCAGAACCTCACATGCAAATCTGTCCTTGGAGTACTCTACTAAAAGTCGAGCCCTCCAATCTGTATCCAAGCTCATAAGAGACAACGTGGCTGGTCTACGTGAAAGGGCATCTGCTACCACGTTGTTCTTACCCTTGACATACTCAATGTCAAAGTCATATGCCTAGATCTTACTGATCCACTTCTGCTGCCTCTCCTGTAGCTGCTTCTGCTCCAAAAAGAACCTGAGGCTGTTGTGATCAGTCCTCACCCTGAACCTGTTACCCACTAAATACTGTCGGAATTTGGCCAATGCATGCATAATGGCCAACATCTCCTTGTCGTATATAGAATACAACCTCTCGTGTGGAAGGAGCTTTCGGCTCTCAAAGGCTATAGGGTGTCCTCCCTGCATCAATACTGCGTCGATCCCCTCTCCCGACGCATCACACTCCAAAACAAATGGCTGCGTAAAATCCGGCAATGCAAGCACTGGGCAGCTACTCATCACCTCCTTGAGCCTGTCAAAGGCTCGCTGCGCTGTATCCGACCAACTGAATGCCCCCTTCTTCGTCAAATCTGTAAGGGGTGCAGCAAGCTGTGAGAAACTCCTGACGAACTTCCTGTAATAAGTACAAATGCCAATGAATCCCCGAAGTTTTGTCACGTTCATCGGCTCCGGCCAATCTCTGATGGCCCTGATCTTCTCCTCGTGGACTCTCACTCCGTCCACCCCTATGATATGTCCCAAGTACAACATCTCCGACAACCCAAACTCACACTTGAAGAGCTTGGCATAGAACTGCTGCTCCTCCAAAATGTGCAAGACTGCCTCAATGTGTTGGAGATGCTCCTCCCAAGTCCTGCTGTAAATGAGGATATCATCAAAGAACACCAACACAAACTTCCTCAAGTGACTGCGGAAGATGTGATTCATGCAAGACTGGAATGTGGCTGGTGCGTTGGTTAGCCCGAAGGGCATCACCAAAAACTCAGTGCCCATAGTGACACCTGAAGGCGGTCTTGGGAATGTCCTGTTCCCTCACGCGAATTTGATGGTACCCCGTTCTCAAATCAATCGTTGAGAAGAACCGTGCTCCTCTCAACTCATCGATCCTGGGTATAAGGTACCTGTTCTTCAGGGTCTTCTTGTTCAGGGCCCTGTAGTCAATACACATCCTCAAAGTGCCGTCCTTCTTCTTTACCAACACCACAGAAGAAGCAAAAGGACTCGTGCTCAGTCGGATGTGCCCAAGAGCCAGCAACTCCTGGATGGCCCACTCAATCTCATCCCGATAGGCTTTGGGGTGCCTATAGGGTGTGGTAATCACTGCCTGAATACCCTGCTCCAACTCAATAGTGTGCTCAAACCCCCGATCCGGTGGTCGGCCTGGTGGTATATCCCCGAACACTGTGTCATACCTGTCAAGGATGGCCTGTATATCAGGATGAACGGCCTGACCGGTAGTCCTCGCCTCTGATGCCCGCAACTCAACCACCCACTCTATGTCTCCCTTCCGGAAATCTGCCTCCATCCGGTGAGCCGAAACAGTCTGAGGTGGGTAAGTGTGCATCCCGCGGATCTTCTCATGCTTCCCGGTCTTCTTATCATCCCACTCCATCTCCAAGGCCTCCCAATCTGTGGTGACCTTTCCCAGAGTGATCAACCACTGAACACCTAATACCACATTGGTATCCGGTATGTTGACCACGAAAAAGTGGTCGGTCACGGTGTAGGTACCCATCGTCACTGCCAACTCTGGAACATACCGGGCACACTGCATCGTCTGAGCTCCTGGGACTAAAACTGAAAATCCATCGAAGCTCTCGGTCGGTATACCTCTCCGCTCAACCATCTGTGCATCTATGAAGTTGTGGGCTGCCCCACTGTCAACCAAAACTAATACTCGTTGACCACGTACTGTCCCCCATACGCGCAGCGTCAAATACTTAGGAACTCCTCGCAATGCTGCAAGGGTCCCCCCTGTGGGTGCAAAAGTTGCACCTCCTGCTCCTGGAGGTGGTGGTGGCAACTAATCCTGGGCTGTCTGACTGTCTCCTGCCTCCACGTCATCCTCCTCGTCCTCTTCCCCGCTACTCTCGGAGAAGACCTCAATGAAGTGTGCTTTGCCAGCAGCACATCTATGTCCCGGTGCCCATGGCTCCTGACAGGTAAAGCACAACCGCTTCTTCTTCAGCTCCCTCCTGGCATCATCATCCGTCTGTGCCCGTCCTAGATTCCCCTTTGGAGGCGGAATCCTCACATCCTTCCCCTTGGGCTGGAAGCCCTATCTCTGGGGTTAAGGTGTCCGAGTCCTGGGCAATGCATCCTGTAAATCCCGGGTCCTGCTAATAGCATCCTAGAGTGTGGCTGGTCTAGTAGATCTGACTAGACCCCGTAGTGGCTCTGCTAACCCCTCCACGAACATATAGATCATCCGTGTCATGGATAGATCTGGCACCATCACTAAAACCCTCTGCAATGTATGTCTCTGGGCTCCCGGTCTGTTTGAGCCTCATCAACTCAACAAAGTGTTGTTCCGGATCCCTCCAGTCAAACCTCTCTATCAACCTCCTGGTAAACTCGGCATATGTCGTCACTGTAGAATGTCCGAGTGTAACCATCCCATGGAACCACCAGTCCTGGGCCTCACCATCCAAATGTAATGTCGCCACCTTGATGGCCTCCGTCTCCGACATCTGGTTAAGCTGGAAATAGATGTCCAGCTTCTCCACCCAAGACTTCGCCAAACTGTTTGATGAACCATCAAACGTAGGCAAGTGGAATCTGCTAGCTGTGCGGTGGGTATCTCTGTCATGATAATGTCGGTGCCCTCTATGATGGTCGCGGGGTCTACTGTCCCGCTGAAGCTGAACAAAATCTCTGAATGAGAGAGCATCCCTGAACTCCTGCCCATAGGCTTGATACTCTGCAAAATAATCACCCATATGTCCGGGCTCTGCCTCCTGCTGGGCTCCTGCCCCTGTATCTGCTCCCAAGAACGTGGGCTTGGTAGAGTGTGTAGATGCATGTGAAGCCATCTGCTGAGTAGTATCACGCTGAGTAGCACCATGCTCCAGCAAATGGTGGGATGTACCCGATCCCTCTCCTACCTGGAAAAACCGTGGGGTCTCACGCTGTCTAGCCTCCACAGCGGTGAATCTCTGACCCATCACCTCAATCTGTCTCGCTAGATCCTGCACTGATTTGAGGAGTGCCTCCCCAAACTGTTTTGCCTCACTATCATCTGCCATCGGCTCTCTCTGCTCTGAATCTAGCACAGGCTCCTCCTGCTCTGCATCTGTCACGGGCTCCTCCTGTTCTGTGTCCACCACCCGAACACAGTCTCCCTCTCCATAGGTGTTCTCCAACCTACGCTCACGATGTCTGTACTTTCTGCCTCTGTAACAAATGTATGGCCTCTTCCCCGGTGTCATAGACAACTAGCTCCACAGGCTGAGCCAGAACTATGCTCTGATACCACTGTAATATCTCGTTTCGGGGATATCTCTAAAACACAAGCAAACTCCAACTAGAGATGGACTGGGAGGGTGTTTACCAGATATTTCACCTCTATGAAGAGGGTGAGATCTGGAGGCTACCTGGCCCTTTCCAGACTCTGTCTAAGAGTATGAGATGAACACACCAAGTGGTATAGAACTAGAATGCCCGAAAATACATAAAGATAGCAAGAAATGTATATACAATAGCACAGATAGAATGTACGACAAATCATCTTAAATATAGAGAGAAGATGCGAAGCCATTTTATATACCGAGAACATATTTACAAGTACAATAGGTGATCGTAGTGATGGTACCCAGACTCTGTTTCGACAGGCCCATGGAAGAACACTTTTGCATTATCAAGAAATGGTTGGACTTCGAACCCGCGTCTTCACCGTACGTGGAAAACTACCAGCCAAGCATTGTCCTAACGAAATCGATGACTTGCTGATCCCCTCGCCGAATGAGCTGAAAATATGGAATCCACTCTCATCCTCATCAACCACGCAAAACCTAAACTATATCCGAAATTCATGACTCCCCCCGAAAATCACCCCCCTTGGGGAATTACGCTGTCCTCCAAGGCTCTGCGCAGAGGCTAAATAGGAACCACTGAAATGCAGCCTCAACTCCACCAAAATCCTCCCAAAAGCAAAGGTTGATCCTCTGTTCAATATCCAAGCTCAAAACCCCTACAAGAAAGTCAATCCGGAGCTCCCCTCGAATGGACTGCGTCCTCCCTCTCAAGACTGCGCAGTCTCTGAATGCCCAGCTCCACCAGAAAACCCAAACATCAATCGTCCCACAAAATGCTGAAGAAAATACCTTGCCCGAGCAGGCACTCGAAGTCCCCCGGGGCTAAGGGCGAGATCTCTGATCGGAGACACTCAAACGCACTAAACAGTGCTACAGACAGGCTAAACAGCCAGCGTGCTCAAGAAGTCGAAACGACCAGCTCAATATCATCAACAACGAATGATCAAAATGAGGAGGCTCTCCCCTCTATATAGCGTGAGCCCCTCTCAACCCTAAGGCTCACCTGCTCCAACGTTGCCACGTGCTCCCCCTTGGCCTGCGCAGTCCCTCCATGTGTCTACGTGGGCCCCCTCTCTGCGTGGTCTCTTGGCCCCCTTGGCTCACTTAAGTTACAACGTTGTGCTACTAGGGAGTGAACTTTTATTTCTAAAGTGAGTTATGTCTTCTTTACTCACCTTTTTATCTATGAATAAACTATAGATGGCAAAATTGAGCAAAATCGAATATTCCAATTAGCCATAGCTAATTAGGAATATTACAGTAAACAAAACACTTGCAGGTGTGAATGGGTTTGAGCTATGAGACTGGGACAACCTTGACCAAATCTACAGCGCAGTCTAGATGCAATGTACCTCATGGATGGACAGCGCAGTTTTAGATGGAGGCTCCACATGTGAAAGGAGCTAATTCATTGAAGTGGTTTAGGGTTTGACAAGGCTTTCATTTTATAAAAGGAAGAGGAGAGCAACATGAGAGGGTTGTTGATTATGTACATTTCTGAATATATTCTCTGGTTAGACATATATCATTCTCTGTTGTTTAGCTGAGAATAATGTTGCTTAGCATTGGGTGTTCCTATGCGGCAATCCCACCTCCTTTCCTAGAGTAGCTCTTGGAGGAGCCTTGTTTGTCTTGTCCACTATCTGGAAATTGGCCAAGCTTCACCTTGCACTTACAGCGTTGATCCTGCTTAGGATTGGGTTGTCCTTATGAGCTGCAGCAAGTGGAGGATAGATCTCTTCAGATCTATGCATCTCTAGCACCCCTTTTCACTGGGAAACTCTTCTATCCCTTTAACAAGAGTGTTCTAAACCTTTGGAGCTCCAGATCCATATCTTGGCATCAAGCCAAAGCATACTCAGAGCCTACAGTGCAGTCCCTCTTCCAGGACTGCGTTATTTGCAAGAGCAGAGTTGCAGGGAGTTTTGGCATCATCTTGGAGGATAGATCTCTAGTGATTGGATTCTTCCTCTCACTGTGGTGATCCGTGGATTGGCCAACCAATCCATGTTGGTTCAGATCTGATCTGTTGTACATCATATGCTTCAGAATTTTCTGAACATTACTGCAAATCTGCAGTGTTACACGGAGTCTCGCCCCCCCACCTAGGGGTCTAGATTCCTCGTCCCCTCGCGCTCCAGGGTCTTGGGGACTTCTAGGTGGTGTTTCCTTCACGCCCCCCGCACACCCCCTTCACGCCCCCTCACGCCTCTTTTAGTTTATGGTTTCGTGTTAAAAGTTGGTGTGCCACTTAGCATGTTTGAGAATCCAAGTGATTCTTATTCAAATGGTGACATGGTTGATCCTGATATATTCATGCAGCCGCTGGATGCAAAGACTAGTGGAGCATTACCTTGAGCATTTATGCTCATTTATCATTATGATGATATCATTTGATATTCATATGTTATGTTTTATGTTTTATGTTTCAGACATACCTTATTTGCTTTTAAGTTTTATGTTTCAGACTTGAGTTGTAAACTTCAGTTTAAACTTTATTTTGAATCTTGATATAATATTTCATATGATATCTTAAACTTTATTTTCATTGTACATTGTTAGTAGTTACATTAATGATTATACAGTTACAAACTTACAAACTTACATGTATGATTGTATGATGTATGTTTTAAATTTGTTTCAGTTATATGATTCATCATTCATCGATTTATAATTTTATCATTTATGATTTAATTTCATGATGTAAGTGTATGATGACTGTATATACATTCCTTGCAAAAATACAGTTACATTATAAATATTAAATTTTATGATTTTTATGACCCCGACGTCCCCCCACGTTTCCTGAAAATTGGTAGGGAGCTTTTGCATAGGCTGCTCCCACGCTCCCTCGCCCCCTCGCTCCCACCTCCAGGGGACTTGGTGGAACATTGCAAATCTGTAACTTAGATCTCAGATCTACTCACTGTTATTCATGTTTTGCTGACATCCCCAAGGGGAGTGTATAAAAGAGCCTTTCTTGTATACAGATCTAAAATGGATCTATCATTTTGTGTACAGATCTGCTCTAGATCTGAGATGTAGTCAACTGCTGCTTCAGCCAATGAAAATAACGCTGTCAAGCTTATTCCTCTATTTCTCATGGTTGTAGCACCTCATTTTGAGGGATTCTTCTTGTATATTCTTTTCCTTTCTGTTATACACTGTATAAGCTACATTGTAAATCTATTTTCTTGATGTATATCTGAAGAATGAACCTCCATGTTGGTCTCATGCTCTCAAATAGCTGAACTGCGTTATTTCTGAAGCAGTTTGTTGCATATAGCTGCAGCCCCTCTCTCTGGGTGTTTTTCAGCTAGACTAGGTGGTGGGAGATCTGTTTACCACACCTAGTTTGATTTGTTTTTGCTCTCCTTTTGGATCTAGACACTAAATCCACTGATCTAAGGGATCCAGGCGCTGCAAACTCATTTCACTGCACAGATTTCCCAGGAGTGCGTTATTACAGCAGGGTTTGCTGAATATTCCCATTTGTGGATATTACATTAGCATTGTTTCTGATGGATGGAC